>SKCR01036618.1:0-53097 GCA_019454045.1 Zanthoxylum bungeanum
AAAACATTAATTGATTATGGAATTTTAAATCTTTTAGTGTCATCCCACTACTTTACGTAATTCTGTAATCTCCCTTAACGAAAACATAGAAATTTGACTATCAAAATTTCATAGCGGGAAGTGGATCCCATGACATTTACTCCAGCCTCACACTAATGATAATCTTGGCCTCTGTAAACTCATTAGGTAAACCTCCAAGGTCAATCACTTCATGTGACTCCTAGTTTGGTCCTGAACCGTTTCTTATCCTCACACTAATGTCGATCTCAGATTAAGACGTATTCCAAGTGTATACTTGTCAAAGTGTACTAATGAGCTTCATATGTACACCCTCACAATAATGACGGTATTGGGTGACTGCGTTAACTCATCACGCTACATCTAATATTTTACCGGAGCAACCTAAGTTACTTATACCCTTACACTAATGACGATCTTGGGCATAAGTGGTAAGAACTCATTCATATCTATATTGACAAGACGGACCATCCAATAATGCTCCAACATTATTAATACTATTACTTGAAATAAAGTAATCATCTAATCATGAGAGATTTATGACAATCGAGTCATTAACATGCTTGGATCAAAATTAAAATTTTAATTTAAAATATTTAATGCATATCCAATATGACTTATGCATATTTAAATTAAAATACAGAGGCATAGATTCAAATACATGTCAAACATGCAACATGTGTTGTGTGGTTAAGCCTTGCATCTGACACTATTATGTTGGAGTGGATGTGGAACCCCTAGGTTCGGATCGATACTCTGCGCAGTAAAAGTGCGTCTAACTCGTGGATATCTAGCATGGTGTATTTTAAAATATTTTATGTAAAACTAAATTCTATTTCGAGTCCGTAAGACAAAACAGAGTCTGAAAACTCCGGAATGGAGAAAATGAAGTTTCAGTATTCTTCAGCTCTATGAGTCGCGAAGCGGAAGCTTGGGCATCGAGACCCTCCAAAGTGTGAGAGCAACTGCGAGACCTGAACGTCTCGGAGTCACGACGCGGAAGGTTTAGCATCGCAACACGCCTAGGTTTGACGCTCGATGTCGCGACGCTTGAGGGGTAGAGTCGCGATGTTGTCCTAGGCAGTGAGTAATTTTTACTTCAAACCAATACTAAACACTTCCAATTTGCTCATAATACTTCAAATACACCTAAAATCCAATTTAAACATCATAACCACCATCAATAAATGTTATACAACTAACATACATGAATTATAAAAACATGTATGCATTTGTTTGAATCAGAACACAAACCAATTTAGAATCCCACTATGAAATGTCTCATGAACAATTCTAGTTCATTAAAGGTGATCAAATGATTCTAGAATGGTAGCCATAGCTCTAAGCTTTAATCTAGAGTTCTAAACTCTAATTAATTTGTTTCATGTCCAACATGAATATTTTTGACCCAATTATAAGTATATTGTGTTTATACTTCCAAAATATCTCAACACAATTCATTAGCCTTATTTCAACTTTAAGTTATGTAATCATGCATCCAATACATAATTCATCACTATATGTCTCACTAATGAAAACTCACTAATGAAGAACATAGTTTAGGCGAAGATCAAACATTACCTAGTAAGCTTGATACAAAGATCCAATCTTCTTATCCTTGTTGAAATTGTTGGAGAACTTCCAAGGTCCAATCTTGATTTCAATGCAAGCAAGCTTCACTCCAAGATCCAATCTTGATTTCTCCTAGATGAAATATTGTAGAGATCTTCCAAAACATCTTTAAACACTTCTCTAACTTAGGCTAATTTCTCCAAGAATTACTTGTATTTTCATAAGCTTAAGATTATCAAGCTTATTTAGCTTATCTTTTTTCTTAATTAAAACCTTCCTCAAGCTTGCTATTTATAGCAAAACTTAGATAATTTTTAATTAATAAAGGTTTTAATCAATTTTTAGGTGGGCTTAATCCAATTTGTCCAAATATGAATAATTAGGTGTGACTAATCACATTTGTCTACCACTTTGATTTAATCCAATTAAATTAAGACAAAGATTAACAAATGAATTAGTTCAATGTTTGCCACTTTGATTTAATCCAATTAAATCAAGCCAAATACACATATAATTACATATTTATAATTACCAAAATATCCTTAAATTGTAGAGATATTTATGAATTTACAATTAAACCATTGTGTAAATCTTGAATTGATCCAATTAATCCAATTAGGTCCAAGTAAATAATCAATGTTATCCAATAACACTTGATTATCTTAGTTGATAATTATAATATCGAATATTATCTTTTATCAAAATTAATCAGATACACATTTGCTTAACGAGTACACTTCATAATGGGACTCTCTAAGTTCAAACATGTTCGTCATATAAGCCTAGCTAATATGTACGCAATTCGGCCACCTTTGAATTCACGAAGAACGCATAACAATCCCTTCGTCATAGGCTATCCGAGTTGCGCTTAGGAAACATAGAATACATCGTCAAGTTTCCAAGGTGCATATATCATGTCGACACGTCTACTATTCTTTAAAACTTAATCAGAAACCATTTCTGATAAAAGTGATCCATCCTAGGTGATCGTGACTTACTCACATGGATACCTAAACCCCTTATGGTACACATACGGGCCGATGGATCCTATTTTAATACGCACTTGATTAACGATTGCATCGGTCCACACCCAACGAACATCTAGAGGCCTGACCATGAAAGGTTTCTGACATACATGCATTAAAGTGTGGAGCATCTCACACAAAACCAATATTATCATATAGTCAAAGGATTACATATGCTACTCGACTCGAAGAGATTCCTATTGACGGTGGTGTGTACTTCCAACTATTAGGAATCACTTATGAGTCATTCAGTATTCGCTCCAACGAATACCCACATGTCTATACGAGCTTCTCATGCTCATGGTACATCGGGTTAAACTATTGGAACTCCAATTCCAATATACGACATATGCTTGTTTTCTCGGTTATAGGAATTTGACCGTATTCCAAAACTAATGACTAGGAATATTTACTTTAAGAATAGTTTATAATAGTAATACTAATATTATCCCAATGTTGGACCACCCAGTGTCCAATATTACTAAATGACTATTTTAAGGTCGATGTCATTCTCGGCATATTTATCCATCTAATATGCATAATAACATTACCATTAATAAGATTTGAAATGAAAATGTAGTTATTTTATTAATAAGTAATAAAATATAATGTACTATACATTATTCGGATTGACGTTTCAAGCACCAACTCCAACATATGGTGCATAATTATGAGAATTTTGGAAATTATGGTGTACCTGGGAAGGTTGTTGCGATGTTTGTGCTTGGTTATCATTCCTCCAATTGAATTTGGATTGTTTCTACAACTAGAATTATAGTTTTGGGAGTATGGGTTTGGATTTGGTCTCTTAAAGGTGTTTATGGAACTGACATGGTCATGGAGACATTCTTGCAAAGCTGTCAAGGTTGGGAAAATTTATGTGACATGTTCATTTGAATTATAGATATGACATATAACTTCTTGAATTGACTTGACATGATCACACTTCCTCATATCTAATGCCTTAATTTTTTTTGCTAGATATGCATATTTAGCAGAAAGGTCATGGTCTTCTCTAAAGTTAAACGTGCATCTACCAGATGACTGTGGTTTTACAAACGACTCATAAGTGCCAAATGTGTCCCAATGTTATGCATTATTCTCTATGTGTTCTAAGTAATCTAGTGTATCTTTAGGATTTTTGTCCGTAAATTCACCATTACACATCATTTCCACTACTTGTCTACTTTGGGGTGTTAAACCCTCATAGAAGTAGGAAACCAACTTCTATGTTTCAAACCCGCGATGTGGACAAACATTCAACATCTATTTAAATCTCTTCCAACATTGGTAAAGTGTTTCCCCTAACTCTTGTGTGAAAGTTGTGATTCTCCTCTTAAAGGAATTTAACCTGTTAGGGGGAAAGAATTTTTTTAGAAATTGCTCTTGTAAATCATCTCATGTTCTGATGGATCCTGACATAAGATTTTACAGTCAAATTTTAGCTTTATCCTTTAAAGAAAAGGGAAAAAAACTTGAGTTGAATTATATTCATGCTATAATTTTGGTATGTGCAAGTATTACATACCACTTAGAATTCCCTTACGTGATGATAAGGGTTTTTGATTTTAGACCGTGGAAAGTGGGTAAAAATTGGATGACACCCGGTTTAAAATTGAAATGTCATGCATATGGGGGAAAACAATGTAAGATAATGATCATGTCCTAGTGGGATTCATGAATTCTCTAACCATCATAGGATGATTAAGATCATTATGTTATGACTCGTGTTATAGCTGATCAACTAGATTTCCATCTCGATTATCAGTCATTTTGACTGACGGTGAAGGTGACGAACATTTTCTATTTAATCTACCACTAGATGACCAATACCAATATCTCATACATTCCTAAATGCATAAAATTTTAAATATGTAAATGCAATACTTACTAAAAGAAAAGAAATAATAAACAAGTGAAAACAAAAAGCAAAAATAAATGACAAAAAATAAGACAAATGTAGCGATTAGATCCTAAAAACGTCATCTAATTCTTGTTAATTCATATCTCAATTGAATTTCTCGTTCAGCTGTCTCAATTTCTCGAGTTAGGTTCTCACAAAAATTATGGAAGGATCTCTAGATAGAGATGGTTCAAGAAATTATTTGGCAAAATACAAGCTCCATTTTAATTGAGTTTTATGTCCCCTGTAACCTTGAAGAATTAAGTACGGGGTTTGTCTATATGTGGGATGTATGGGTTTGAAATTCATTTAGGATCAATCAGGACATTTTGGATCTACACAAATGCAAAGAAGAAAAAAGTGAGATGTAGAAAATACAAAACAAATAGAAAATAAAATAAAATAAAAAAAAATAAAAAAAATACAAGGATGTTAAATTATTATTCTATCTACTAAATTATATTCCCAAGAAACGACGCCAAAAACTTAATACATTCACAAAGTGGTTCTTTACTCCCAAATATAAAGTGTCGAAGTAATAAAATAACCCAGTGAATCCGGGATCGATCCACAAAGAATAGATTTAGTAAAATAAAATAATAACTTGAGGAACGAAATATAAAAAGACGAATTGATTGAAGATATGAGAAATTTTAAATTGAACAGTAATAATAAAATAAAATATTGAGACTATGAGATCTACTTTTGGTATTTCAAATATAAAATAATTTTTACTTTTTATAAAATTATAATTATTTCTCGATCAATTTATTTCTTGATTATCAGATATTTATTATGTCAATACATGTAATTCATCTTGTCGATAATTAGTCATGTTATGGTACTAAATATGTCATACATGTAGAACTGTATTGTCTATAACTAATTCATAGTTTTAATAGTCCATTATCTCACAATTATGATATTCAAGTATTATATGTGTCATTCAGAGACTGTCTACAGGTAGTCCTCAATAAACTGGAAAGAATACGAATTTTATATGAGAAATAATCACAATTCATATAATATAATATAAATAAAAATCACCTATATTTTCATACCAATAGCTTCACCATTTATCTCAGCAAGATGTATTAATGTAAGAAAATGAGATTACAATAAAGAAAATAAAACACATAAGAGCTGGAACTGAATAAATTTTTAGAGAGATAGTTATGGAATGAGCTGAAGAACTGAGGTGTTGAGCACCTCTATTTATAGGTGAAATATTTGGCACCTCAATTATACTTTTGCAAATTGCAAAAGAAAATTATAAAATTTTCAAAGGGGATTTAAAGTATTTCTTGTTTTTTCTTAAATTTGCGAACATTTGGCAAGATTTTCAAAGGTTATTTGTCTTCTTTTGATAATTGGCCAATATTTTGCCAAATTTATCAACCATTCACTTTCGGTGGGATTGTGGCATATTTCTTCTCTTTCTTTCTTTTTTTAATAATTATTATCATGTATGGCCAGTTTTATGATAAGCTCATCCAACAACGAATTAGACATGATCAATTTTTTTATATCTCATTCGAACTCAATCTCCATATTTCTTTTGGGCTTCTAGGCCTTTCAAATTCAGATTTCATATTCATTTTCCTGTTGAGCATCCAAAACAGTATCTTGCCTACACAATAAATAAAAATCAGAATAAAAATATATAAAACATAAATTTAATTATTATTTCACAAATGTGCTAAATTAAGGGGATTAATGAAACTATAAGTGCAAAATAATTAATTTTCTTTTTAATAAATGTATATTTTTTTTAGTGTTCATAAGTGAGTTCATAATAGCCTAAAACTGACAACTCAGTAGGGAACTTGAACTCATATACATGACAATATTTCACAAAAATACAAGATTTCCTTGGTTGAACTTCAGCTCATGCATCAGAAATTAGAAAATTCTTTATATGCATGACTGATTGTTATGAGATATGTGATGTATGCATCTCTATGAATAATTATTATAATATTTGTTGTGGTAAAATCAGTTTTGAACGCTTGTATGTTTGAAAATTTGCATGCAAATTAAAATTATCAAGAAAATAATCTCTCAGAATTACATAAGCATAATACATGTGTGATGGGGAGTATACTCATAATCACCACGGGACTCGAGAAAAATTAATCTTTTAAGAAATTGAAGGTAAAAGTGAGAATCTCAGAGAAACGATGCTAAAATAACTAACGAATGACAAGGATCAGAATCGATGGTTGTTCATACTCAAGATATACAGGGGCGGTTGCAGGTTGGGCCCAGCAGAGGCTGTAGCCCCAGCTGGGCCCAAGAAAAATTTCCAAATTAATTATAAAAAAATTATTTTATATCAAATCTCTTGTTCCCATTTTTCCCTAAATTCTGAAACTTATTAAGAAACAAACACAACAAGTCATCAGCAAGACAACAACGAAATTCAAAGGTGAGAAAACAGCTACACAAAGTAAAGTAAGGTTCCACTTTTACAGAGGCGGTTCCACTTTTATAGATTATTCTCCAACAATTCAGTATGACACTCTTTATATATTTTTATGCTCATTTTTAGGTTTTGAAATTATTATCGTATTGTTCAAAATTATTTTTTTTTTGGCTAGACGTGATCAACAAAGGAAAAAAAATTAATTTAACATAGTCAATTTTGCTCCAACAAAATTCTCTGGACGTGATCAACAAGAAAAAAATAATTTTATTTTTTTTACTGCCAAAGAACTTTGTTGTAATTTTAACATAATCAAGTTTTTATTAATTTAACATAGTCAATTTTTTTAAAAAAAAAAAAAAAAAATTGAACAATATGATATTAATTTCGAAACCTAATAATGATTTGTTGATTCCTTTAGGTTTTTTTAATAGATTTTTTTACAAGAAACTGAATTATTCTTTTTTTTATTTGATATAGTTATCGAGAAATATTTTAAAATAAAATCAACATTACAACCTTCTCCAAAGAAAACTAAATATTGTTCAAACGAAGATGTAGAAGTTTTACAAGATCTTCCTACAGATCCTAGATTAAGACCTTGAATCTCTTATTATAGTCATAATATCTGAGATGAAGTCCGAATAGCGTACCTACAAAAAGGTCATGTTCAACCTAAAAATCACGACTTTAAATTATCAAATTTTGGAAATAAAAAACGGCAGTTTGTCTCAACTTGGTTTGAAAATTTTGGATCTTGGTTGGAATATAGCATAGAAAAAGATGCTACATTTTGTCTTTTTTGTTATCTTTTTAAAGAAGAGAATGGTAAACAAAGTGGTGATGATATATTTGTTTGAGTATAGAAAAAGATGCTACACTTGCGAAGCTATTTTCTAGACATGGATTGAGTATGTCTAGGTTGCGTGGCCAAGGGTATGATGGAGCTAGTAATATGCGAGGCGAGTTCAATGGCCTTAAAACATTCATTTTAGAAGATAATAAATGTGCTTATTTTATTCATTGTTTTGCTCATCAACTTCAATATGAAATAGCCATGTTGAACTTTTAACTTAGCCCCTCATGTGTTGAATTCCTGACTCCGCCACTGAAGATATAGATTTTGAGATAGTTTCCGCTCCAGAAATACAAGAGACTTTAGAGTAGAAGTTGCAAAGGGCAATTTTGGCCCTAGCACAGACTACATGGCCGAGAGGGTAAGAACTCTATAAGGAAAACAGCCAGAGCCAATGTCATATGTTGGTAGGCAAAGTGACATCCCAACCAAAGTTGCGACTTTGGGAATTCCAATGGTGCAAATGATAGTGCCCCTGACAACCTCGGCTACTTCGAATGCATTACATTCTAGGGTAAATACTTCACTCTGGGATACCGTAAGGTTAGAACTCAAGAGTGTGCTTGTGACTTCTGCTCAAGTGCTGCTATCCAGAGTATCCCAAGATAGCGTAGCCGAAGTAGCCTAGAGTCTCAATACTTCTCCCTTCACGCAGCAGATTCTAGGCATGGAGAAACTTAAGAATGTCCATATTCCTATATTTCGGATGTTCAGGGGGAATTCGAATGTGGAGCAACATTTATTTCATTTTAGACAAAAGATGAGCTTGGAGACCAGTGATGATGTCTGGTACTGCAAAGCTTTTCCCACCAGCATGGAAGGGGATTCCCTGAAATGGTTTAAGTCACTTTCTCCCAATTCCATTGGAGACTTTCAAACCCTTTGTGAGAAGGTCTTGGCACATTACGCAAATTTCAGATGCTCTCCGAAGACAATTGACAATATCTTTGGCTTGAAACATAAGTCGAACGAGACAATTAAGGCATTCTTACATAGATTTAATCAAGCCTTGTTGCAAATTAAAGACTACGACACGGGGTTAGCTGCCAAAATTTATGGCAAAGCCCTTCAGAAGAATACCTGTTATATGGAGTATATAGCTAGGAAGGATTTTCAGAGTATGGAGGAAGTAAATTTGAAGACCCAGTAGTGGATCCGGATTGAAGAAGATGAAGACTTTAAGCAGCTGCATGATTGGCCAGCTGCTGCCATTACTGTTGGGAGAGATTAACCTCACAAACCAACTCAAACAACCACCATGAAACCATCATCGAAAAAGAGACAAGTCCCTGAACCACCAAAAAATCTCAAATCCAAATCCAAATCTCATTTTTACCGCACACATCAATAATAAAGAACAAAAACTTCAACATATTAATTGTAAATGCAAGAAAATTTCCCATAAAAAATGCACATAATATAAACATTAATTGACTCGCAAAACCAGACGAATAGATTGTGTCTATCGGTATAAAATTTACGGACAAACACCTCTATTCATTACAATTGACTTAGGGTTGAAACATGAGTGGCAGTATTTATCATGTCCTTATGTCTTGGATTAGGGACCATAAAAATTCTCGCGGGTAAGGGCCTATCCATATCAGATATATTGGAGTTAGATATTTAACACTTATTTTAATAAATGAGTAGTGCATGTATAATTTTTCATCCCCATTAATTATGCAGGTCGGGTATAGGTATAAGATATTCTAATCCGAACTCGTCTAATAAACATGTTTTACTCTTGAATTTTAGAAGTTGATGGAGAATTACCGTTAAACTTTTTTTTTTTGGCATCGAAGGCAAAATGGGCATGTTTTTCTTCATTTGATAAATGGATGGTGAATTGGTGATATAGTTTGAAGAGACTGCGAGTGTGATTGATTCTAGGGGTGTCAATTTGGGTTAGAATTCGTTTATTTGTTCGATTCGATTCGCTTTAAAATGAATATGGGTTTGAAAAAATGGATTCATTTAATAAATGGGCCGATTTGATTCGATTCATTTATTAAACGAATCGAATACGAATTTAAGCTCATTAATTCGTTTATTCGTTTATGATTCATTTTATTATTTTTTTTATTAATTATTGTTATTTTTCAATTAAGATTCGAAAAATTATGACTAATTACCATAGAAAAAATAATATTGTCGATATTTTGTGAGATATTTTTAGTAAATATATTAATTACATATTTCATATTGTTGATGGTGTTTTCAGGCACTATGTTATTTAAGCAGCACGACATGGGTAAAAAAAGGTAATTCACTTCTCAGTCAAGATTATTAATGCCGACCCGACCACTAAAGAGTCAACAGTAAGGGGCCGGGAACTTTACGGTTAGTGACCGAGCACTTGAGTTCAAGATGACCGGGCAATTATCAGGTCGACAACAGCATTCTCAATACAAAAGACTATTATGACCGACCACATGAAGACCGACCTCGTGAAAACCGAGCATAGGGCAAGACATGTTCGGGAAGATAAGGCATTCTGTCCATACAAGATAAGATAATAAGTTATCATATTTTCATAAAGAGAACTGATGAGTCGGTATCCTAAAAGGATAAAAAAAAGTGAAGGTAGTTTTAAAAGTAGGGATCCTGATAGGAAAAGGAAACCATCTCCAACTGGGAATTCTTGTACAAATAGGAATCTGATTTCTTCACCATTATAAATAGGAGGGTAGAGTGAGTGTAGAGGGGATCAGAATCAATAACAGAATCATTAAGATCAAACTTGTAAGAAAAGAAGAAGCAGAGCTGAGAAGCGTGTTAAAGTAATAAAAGTATCATCATTTTTGTGCCCGTGGACGTAGGTCGGACGAAGATCCGCCGAACCACGTTAAATCTCCTTGTTGATTGGTGTATTTATCTGTCTTTTTGCTAAGTTTGCTTTTGGTCCCCCATAACCAAACAAATTCACTATTGAGGGAGGATTGTCTCGGGAGTAATATTCCCATATTGCCCTGAGACCAAAATCAGTCGTCAACAGTTGGCGCCGTCTGTGGGGACTTCGCAACAAAAAGCAATTCGCGAGAAAGACAATGGCAGAAGGCGGAAATCATCAATCTTCGGGAAGTCCCGCAACAGACTGGATGAAAAAGATGGAAGAAAGTATGAAATCCATGATGGATCGGCTGGAGAGAATGGAGGAAACAAACAACGAAAGACCGAAGTCGGAACCAGTCGAAGAAGAAGCGAAAAAACAGAAGGGAAAATGGTGGTAGATATAAGTGAAGACGATGGACCCAGGAGGAGGGGCCCCTACGGGATAAAATCCGTAGTTGTAGAAAAAGATTCACAAACAGAGGACATATGGGAAGAAGAAGAAGGAAGACCATCACCGGATCCCTCCTATGATATTCTCCGCGACTCCAGAAGAAAGGACAGGGAGTACAGCGGAAATATGCGGGAAATTCCAAAGCATGAGGAACGTCGCACCCGGGGCAATGGACGCACAGAGGGGCACAGAAGACGACATGGTGGCACAACCAGTGAGATAAAGTCTTGGATAAAAAAAGAGATGACCAGGTGGGGGTAGGCCTCAAGACTGATACAAGTGATGCCCGGGACGATGAGGAGGAATCTCCCATCACGGAAGAAATAAAGTCGGCAAAATTCCCAAGGCGATTCAACATGCCGACCATGGCACCTTACAAAGGCCACTCTGACCCGAAATCCCACATCGAAAGCTTTGTCCTGTTGATGGAAGTCCAGAGAGTGGTAGGAGATGCCATCTGCAAAGTGTTCCCCTAACTTTGGGTGGACCCGCCATCCTATGGTACAGAAGTCTGGCCCCGGGGAGCATCGGAAGCTTCACACAGCTTAAAAAGTCGTTCGTTCGACACTTTAAAGGGGTCTGCGTCCCCAAGAAGACGATTGGAGAATTGAGGCTTATGAAGCAAGGAGATGACGAGCCCCTAAAAATTTTCATCGAGAGGTACCACAATATGGTACTCGAGGTCGGAGGGTACGAGTCCCAAGAGGCCCTGGAAAGTTTAAAGGGAGCCCTAAGGGTCGGAAAACTATGGACTCACCTAAGAATCCAAGACACACCAGATTATGCTACCGCTCTAGAGGTAGCCCGGAAATTTGTCTTGTTAGAAAGCGAAGAAAAGATCTCCCGAAGGGGGACGGCCATTCGAGAAAGAACAACAAGAACAGAGGCCCCCCGACGACCGGACAGGGAATTCAAAAAATTCAATCCGAAACCCAAAGAATTCAAACCAATGCCTCGAAGGGATCAGGAAAGAGGGGTCGCGACCCAGATGAATCATGTAGTCCGAGAAGAAGCATATATTCCCCTGAGCAAGCCACCGGGGCAAATCATCATGGAGATACAGGAAAAATGCCTCTTGATAGGACCCGACCTCAGGAGATTCCCCCGGATAAAAGGAACAAGAAATCTTACTGCGTACATCATAATCTGAGAGGACACACAACAGACGAATGCAAAGATTTGCGGGAACAGATGGAAGACCTGGGGCGGAATGGATATTTAAATAAATACATTGACCATGAAGTTATGGCGACTAGGCAGATGACACATAGCACTGACCAGAGATTCTAATCGGTCAAGGAAAAACTATAACAGAGCTCGGGAGTCATACGTGCTAGAAACGGAATAGGCCCCGGGATTACAATGTGGTCGGTCGGTACCAACAATGCCCACAAATGAGCCAAATATAAAGCATTTTCTCGAAATATCCTGCAGAAGAGCTGTAAGGAGGCCAGTATGTCCCCAAATATGAATAAAACCTTCTCTTTTCAAAAGAAAAATTTTTTCCATCCGCTTTCTTAAAACAAAGTTGAAATCCATATAAAAAAAACGGGGGACATACCCAACGCCCATTACAAAGGACAGTTGGCGCCGAGGCCACTTCAACAATCGGCTCGGGGCTGGATCTCGTTCCGCCGAGGCCACTTCAACAATCGGCTCGGGGCTGGATCTCATTCCGCCGAGGCCACTTCAACAATCGGCTCGGGGCTGGATCTCATTCCGCCAAGGCTACTATATTATTCGACTCAGGGGTCGGGTTACGTCCCACCGAGTCGTGCTTATTGGCCTGGGGACGGAACATTCCCCCAGAACCAAATGTCTTTTTAGCTCGGGGTCATCAGAATATTCAGGGACATACTCGATGCATAGGATACGTGAGAAGCATAGCACGGGGATGGATGATACCCCCGTGGCGATTGCTTGCTCCAGTGTTACCGAACATAAGGAGGAATATGCCCTTAATATTCTGAAACACTCTCTGATCCTCACTTACCCGATGTAATGGATCCGTGAGAAGCATAGCACGGGGAGAGATGATGCCCCTGTGACGATTTCTAGCTCCAGTGATGCCGGACCTAAGGAGGAATGTGCCCTTAGTATCCCAGACACTCTTTGATCCATTCATCATTTGGATCCAAGAGAGGCGCATGACGGGGATGCGTTGTGTCCCTGTAGCGTGTGCCTGCTCCAGCGTGGTAAGGAGGAGCCCTCGCACAATACACAGGCTCCACAGTGACCCAACGTATAGAGGATGTGCCCTTACCATTTTAAACGCTCTCTGATCCAAATCCTGGTTCGTCGGGACACTGAATTGAAAGATTCAGAATTTTCTTTGGGAGACCTCGGACGGGACGCTGTTCTAAGGTATCCGTGCTGTTGTTTACACTTTTTTGATTTTATTTTCCAAAGTTTTGTTTTTATTTTTTCTTCGATCTGACAAGGGGACGCCCAAGTCAGATTCGATAGGGCTTCAAAGGTGGATACACTTCCCATCTGAATAAGTCTCAAGGATTAACCAGTGCTCGGGGATGGATTCGTTCCGCCGAGGCCACTTGGTTAATCGGCTCGGGGCTGGATTCGTTCCGCCGAGGCCACTTGGTTAATTAGCTCGGGCTGGATTCGTTCCGCCGATGCCACTTGATTATTCGGCTCGGGGCTGGATTCGTTCCGCCGAGGCCACTTGATTATTCGGCTCGGGGCTGGATTTCGTTAAGCCGAGGCCACTTAGTTATTCGATTCGGGGTCGGGTTACGTCCCACCGAGTCTACCTCTTTGGACTGGGGGACGTATCATTCCCTCAGGTCCAAGTGTCTTTCTCAGCTCGGGGTCGGGGTACGTCCCACCGAGTCAGCCCTTCGGACTGGGGACGTAACATTCCCCCAGGTCCAAGTGCATTTCTCAGCTCGGGGTTGGGGTACGTCCCACCGAGTCAGCCCTTCGGACTGGGGACGTAACATTCCCCCAGGTCCAAGTGCCTCTCTTCACTCGGGGTCGGGTTACGTCTCACCGAGTCTACCTCTTTGGACTGGGGACATAACATTTTCCCAGGTCCAAGTGCCTTTCTCACCTCGGGGTCAGGGTACATCCCACCGAGTCAGCCCTTCGGACTGGGGACGTAACATTCCCCCAGGTCCAAGTGCCTCTCTTCATTCGGGGTCGGGTTACGTCCCACCGAATCAGCCCTTCGGACTGGAGACATAATATTCCCCCAGGTCCAAGTGCCTCTCTTCATTCGGGGTCGGGTTGCGTCCCACCGAGTCAGTCCTTCGGACTGGGGACGTAACATTCCCCCAGGTCCGAGCATCTCTCACAGCTCGAGACAGGATCACATGCCACCGAGCACATCATCGTTAGCTCAGAGGCAAAATTTTGTCCTCACAATCAAGATTGGATCAGTCAGGGGTCAGGACCTCTAAATCTCTGGTACATATATTACAGAGGAGGAGTCATTTTTAGTTTGGACAACAAGAGGAACTTCATCTCCTGATGGAACGACCCAAGTAAGCAATTTGCTTTGAGGTGTAGAATCGTTCTGAATATGGTCAGTATCTCCAATAACCGAGGATATGAAGATAGAAACAGAAGACTTAGTTGATGGCGAAGGCAATTTCTCTGTGATTTCTGGAGCGACCACCAGCAAGGAGATCAGCACACCATCTTTATATAGTTCCCGGCACCAACTTGCATACTCGTTGGAACCGAGAACTATGGGACATATGTTGATGGTGTTCTTAGGCACTATGTTATTTAAGCATCACGACAGGGGTAAAAAAGGTAATTCACTTCTCAGTCAAGATTATTAATGCCGACCCGACCACTAAAGAGTCAACAGTAAGGGGCCGGGAACTTTACGGTTAGTGACCGAGCACTTGAGTTCAAGATGACCGGGTAATTATCAGGTCGACAGCAGCATTCTCAGTACAAAAGACTATTATGACCGACAACATGAAGACCGACCTCGTGAAAACCGAGCATATGGCAAGACATGTTCGGGAAGATAAGGCATTCTGTCCATACAAGATAAGATAATAAGTTATCATATTTTCATAAAGAAAACTGATGAGTCAGTATCCTAAAAGGATAAAAGAAGTGAAGGTAGTTTTAAAAGTAGGAATCCTGATAGGAAAAGGAAACCATCTCCAACTGGGAATTCTTTTACAAATAGGAATCTGATTTCTTCACCATTATAAATAGGAGGGTAGAGTGAATGTAGAGGGGATCAGAATCAAGAACAGAATCATTAAGATCAAACTTGTAAGAAAAGAAGAAGCAGAGCTGAGAAGCGTGTTAAAGTAATAAAAGTATCATCATTTTTGTGCCCATGGACGTAGGTCGGACGAAGATCCGCCGAACCACGTTAAATCTCCTTGTTGATTGGTGTATTTATCTGTCTTTTTGCTAAGTTTGTTTTTGGTCCCTCATAACCAAACAAATTCACTATTGAGGGAGGATTGTCTCGGGAGTAATATTCGCATATTGCCCTGAGACCAAAATCAGCCGTCAACACATATGTTTATATTTATAAAGAATTAATGTAAATAAATTATAGTAAATTATGTTATTAAATAATACCATGACTAAACGAATATTCGTATTCGATTCGTTTAGAATCGAATACGAATCCATCACATTTTGATTCGATTCGTTTATGATTCGATATAAATTCAATTCGATTGATTCTTATTATTATAAAACACACTAAATATATTAATTACTATATTAAATATAAAAATGCAAATATAATTTATATTAAATAAGTGAATAAAATTGTGATGGTGAGACTCCTCTCCTCACTTGCCTCGCCCCCTATAAAACCTAAATCTTTTTTTACGATAGAAGCCCAGGTGGTATGGATTATTCAATAATCGAAAAATATCATTAGGTAAATTTAGGGTGTTTGGTAATACCAAACATAGCCTTAGTATTTTCTCTGATAAGAGAAGGATAAATAAGTCATTTACCCTATAAAATAAAATATTCCATATAAACTAATAGAATTTACTAACGGAACAAGTTTGTATATTTCTTTTTACACAATAAAGAAATTTTATATTTATTTCCGTAACAACAATGATACATTTACATCATATCTACACCCACTTTATGCTCTTGATACAGAGGAATTATTTGATATTTCTGTTATATGATTGATGTAGTATCCTCAATCAATCATTATATAATATATAAGAATTGTGTTAAAAAATATTAATTATTTAATTATTTAATTATTTTTTACTATTTAATATATGTGACGAGATATGTCCCCAAGGGGTGTGGCTTGGTGGTGTAGGATCTAGGATCTCACCTTGAGGTTCTGGGTTTGAATCCAGGGGGTGCACTTCTTGTAAGAGCCTGAGACAGCCGGTGGTTTTACCTGCGCCGCGGCCCAGAATGGGTGGTTTGGTGGCGGGATTTCCAATGTTTCCAAAAAATATATATATATATATGTGACGAGATATGATTAAGTTATTACATATATATTTCATATTTTGGAATAAATTAAAACACGTGATTTCAATTATGCACCCTCCACGTGTTTACCCATCTTTTATCTCTTTACGTCACCTAAAAAAAATCAGATTCACTCCCTCTCCAAATTTCCCGAGTGGCGATTGTTATGATGGGTGCAAGGAAGGAATTTAACTAAAGAAGAATATGCAACTAACTGTTTGACTTAATGTCAAGGACGATCTTAGAATTGTGGGATTTTAAATCATATTATACGTTAAAAATTAAATTTTATATGAATTTGGGTTCTAATTTTCGTCAAAATTTAGATGAACTCTCCTTAGGGCTATCTCTGTTTAATGCCATGAAATTTTTGTAGATAAAATATAATTGATGACTAAAATAAGTTTAATTCAATTAGGTTGTTGATAAGTTACTGGGTTTTTTGGATCTTGTATTTGAAAATTAAATAGTGTAGATATATCATTTGATGTGCCCAGCACAGAGGAAATTAAGGTAGCAGAATCCGATGTCGTTTTGATCCGTTTACGTCTCCAGCTGCTAGCTTGCATTGTTGATTTCTCTCGACTGTAATTGGCTCATTCATATTTTGTTTCAACTTGCAATAGTCCTAAGACTCCGTTAAACTTAAGACTGCCCTAAATTGTCCTAAAATTTAGAAGGCAGTATACGAATTTTTAAAATTAAACTCTACTAATAAATGATAAAAATATAAAAATAATATTATATACTTAAAAATTGAAATTTCTTTAAATATGAGGCTCCAATTTTAGGCCAAAATTTAAAACTCCAACCAACCGCATATGGTAACGATCAACAACTTATCTCTGAAGATATGCATGATAAAGAAGATCAATACAACCTTATGTATCGGATAATCAAACTTATTAAGATAAAATAGCCTCTTATTGGCACCAAAACCTTCCCCTAGTGGTTGTTGGGGGCATCGGTTTAAGGATGGCAAAATCCAGTCCGATGTAAAATAGGCTCAGGCCAGGAAGCCCAGCTCGAGCCCTATTTATAATCATTAAAAAAGTTAATTAAATATATCATTTTCATTCTAAATACATACATTTATAATTAAGTTTTTCAGGAACAATCTAAAAAATCACTATAAAGATATAAAAAAAAATTTAAAAATTAGTTTATAAACAAAAACTAAAAAACTTACTCTTCAAAAAGTCCTGCCCAATTCGACCAGGCTCAAGCCCGACACGAGATTTTGCCATCCTTACCCTAGTTCGAGTCTTCTAACCTAGACTCAAAAAAAAAGAAAAAAAATCTCCTCCCACAAATGTGAGTTGGGCTAATACACGAAGTCAATCCCTGACGTGACCCTCACCACGTTGCCAATTGCCATCACCACCTAAGTAATATATCTCGAAGTCCTACTAGTTCTAGAATTTATTTCAAATATGGAACATAAGTTAGAAACTCTAAATCTATAATACCACCCAATAGATTATTACAATGTAACTTACTAATAAATTTTGTAATCAATGCTTAACAAGCAGTGCATGCCATTTCAAATTTATAGCTCTCATTGAATAAATTGATAGAGATTTATGGAAACATCAAATATGATATAATCCTAGAGGCATGAGAATTTTTACAACTTTTGATGTTGAAATTATTAATGAGAAAAACATATAGCATTAACTATTAGGAATTAAAGGCAGGCTTAAATTCTCTGTTTCTATTTAGCAAAGCATGCTCCTGGAGAAAAATCCGCCAGGAGCTCATATGAGACTTGGTTTGACGGCCCTAAGTCCTAATTATGGCAGAAACAAGACATACTTCTATTTATCGACAATATCTTCCATTTGGTCCAGCCTCTAACATAACAGCAATTTCATCTCTCTCTTACAAAGTTTCAAGAAACCTTAACCACACACTAATGAGAAATGAAAAATAAAACTACAAAATGGTGAAAGAGAGTTTCCACACTATCGTTTTCCATCTATAGCACTTTACAAAAAGATAACACACAAGTAATAAAACAAGGCATAAATTTGCTATAGACCAACAGTACCTGCAATCATGAAAACCCAGATCTATTTCTTTTCCTTCATTTCTTTCTCGTCTTTCTCACTCTTTTCCTTCTTTTCTTTCTTTTCTTTCTCGTATTTCTCATCATATGATTCATCGTTGTCATAATAATACTCTTCTTCTTCATCATCATAATCATCCTCATCATCATCATCGTAATAATAATAATACTCTTCTTCATCATCGTCCTCCTCACCATTTGGCAGTAGATACTTGCCCGATCCCTGCCCTCTTAATCGCTCTTGAATTCGATCCCTGATGGCTGTGCCCTGAAATGGACCAAAATTGTTGGTAAATTGTTAGGGAAAAAAAACCATACAAGACGGAACTTTTCCTATTAAATTGTATTCATCGGAAACCATATGTACATATATGACACGTGTGTGTGTGTGTATTTATGAATAGATTGACTCACCATCTTATGGCAACCTTCTTCAAACATCTCAAGGAAACCAGCAACCCAGCGATCGGCATTTTCCACCCACTCATTACGATGCATTGCAACAGTTTGGATCTACATATATCAACAGAGGAATATAAACGCGTTACAGATCAAAATCGAAGGATCTTGCTAAGTAGAGCAAATCATGGAAGAATGAAACCAGGATCAACAGTTTACAAGATTAAACTTATACGATATTCATCAGCATAAAAAACATTGTGGTTGTACTACCCAAAGCCCCATCACAAAATAGAGAAATCCCATTATGATACCACATTCTTCTCTGGGAAGAAAAAACAACATTTGGATTAACTATTCTTAAGTCAAGTTATAGTAGGCGGAGTAGAGCAAAAGTTAGAGATGGCATATAGGCTTCTCGAGGGGTTTAAAATACAGAGATCTAGAACTAAAGCAAATCCTCAGGAGACCAAAAACCCTAAACAATAGAAATTATCAACCAATGTGCCAAAATACTTGTGTAAACAACTGACTGTGTTTCTTTCATTTGACTAATTAGTGCTAATGCATATACACTATATATGCATTTACCTTAAACAAAAAACAACAGATGGGAATTATAAACAAATTATTAATGGCAGTATCTTGAGCCTATGATTCCCTCTATCACAAGAACATGTAGATTACAACTATCAAATGTGGATAGATGCTGAAAAATAGCATCCGATTCATAGCCTCACACAGTTCAACTTGGAAATAGAACTTTAACGTCTCAAAAGAAACAGAAAAATGCAAGGATGACACCAGATAACCAAATGACATCGGCAAAAATAACGAAATTATATAAATTATTTCACCATTGTATATAATCAAAATAAGTCTTGTTTTAATTCCATGCTATAAGCCAAATGCTAGTAATGAAGCTCTCTGAAATATGAAAACAGGGAAGGAAAACAAAAGGGAAAGGTACAAAATCCTACAATATTTGTGGCCTAAAATAGAAAATACCTTTTCTCCAACCTTTTCTTGATGTTCTTTCACTTTCTCTTGCAGTTTCTTCAATTTCATGTTAACCCTCAGCCTTTTTTCCTATTTACGTATGCAAAAGATATATTATCTCAACAAAACAGAAACCATGATCTTTATATATATATATATTTCAAACAAAGATCATACCTTCACGAAGCTAACACCAAGGTCTTTTCTTGTATATCCTCGATCCAAGTTACGCATCACATACTGGTTATAATCTTTAACGATCCTCATAATAATGTCTGATGTTGAAATTCCTTCAGTTCGTTTTGTTTCCTTGAACTTCCCAGCAGCTTTTACCTGTAATAGACTTTTAATTACATAATTATACAATAAGGTATAAAAAATTGGAACATGAGCAACCATAGTCAGTTAGTCACTCAAACTTACAAATTCATAAACATCCTTTCCAGCACCACTAGCATCAGCATAGCTGTACAAAAGAAATCGTAAAATATCAAAGTACATTATACATCTGAACGTTTAAAACGCTTAACCAACATCAAAGATTGACTTCCATGATACTCTATTCATTTATATAGAAATCAAGATCTAACATGTTTTCCTGAAGAATGAATTGGCTACTCTAAAAATACACTGAAAGTCATTACAACCTAATCCAATAAAATAAATCGATTTTCCATCAGGTCCAAAAACTTTTATCTAGCTGAATTATCCTTACGGAAGAGAGTCGTGGGCCACAAAGTCAATCTGGTGCTTGTCGAGAAATTCTTGCGTGACAACCCAAGGAGCATCGGGAATGACTTCATCAACCCACCTGTACCAATAAAAAAAATTAACAAGCTCCATGTTAGAAAACAAAAAAAACAATTCCCTCGAATAAGAACATGCAATATATAACCCACCAACAACATCACAGGTCAAAACAAATACTTCTAAGTTTGATTCTTGAGTTAGCAAGTGCATACTTGCAATGGCGAAGCGACTCATAACGCTCATCCTCTGTCATAACAGTTTTTCCCTTATAATTGTGAGTGGTTTCATCATTGCAGCATCCGACCAAAAGATAAGTATTCGGAAACCTAAATTCGCAAATTCAATCAATACTTAATTTTTTTTTTTTTTAAAAACACACTCACACATATTCAATAACATTAAACACTTAAATAAAAAATCTACAGCATGATTCATAACATACAACGCATATCATTCAAGCATATAACGTTACAGAACATTGAATTTTAACAAGAGAAAACAGAAAAGTAAATCAAATAATCTACAAAAGATACCAAAATCTCCACACATACGAAGAAATTAATTAATTCGACCACATGAAAGCACAAATTGTCAGTAATAAATATCAAACCTAAGACAAAATTGGAAAGTTCAATTAATATTACTTGAGAGAGATGCCTAGCTAAAATGAAATGAAATAATGAGTAAATTTAAGTATCAGCGAAGCAAAATAAAATGAAATAAAACAAATTGGAAACAAATATATAAAAATTTAAAAAAAAAAGGAGAAAAACAAACGATTTATTGGCTTGTTCAAGGGAGCGAGCGTGGCCGAAGTGAAAGAGATCGTAGATCCCGTCGGCGTAGACTCTAACGGGACGATCAGACGGCGTCGTATTGGTCGGATTAGAATTAGAATTTGTATTATTCGAATTCGAATGATTTTCGCAAGAGACGCCACTCGTTGAATTAGCGTTACTCATTTTCTTTTTTTAATTGCTCTTTCAGTTTCTGTTATTGCTGTTACTCCATTTTTAGTCTGATTCTTCTTTCATTCTTTCTAGTATTTTTTTCTCTCTTTTTGGTCCCTTATTTTTTCATAATTATCATTAAATATTTAAATTTTATAATTACCTAATCAAGTCCCTATTATTCTAACAGTAAAATATTATTACTGTTAGAATACCATCAAACTAAACCGACAACAGCTCGGCACACCGGCAAGCTACGGATGCCTATCCCAATTCCCAAGTGGGAAGAAACTATGGCCCAAGAAAAAAGGGAAGGAGATATGAAGTCAGTCGGTAGCAGGGATAGTAATCCCATCCAGATTCAAATTATGATTCGGAATGAAAAATTATCTCATATCTCTACAGAGTTTTTAAATCTTAATAAAAAAATCTAACTGTTGACGGAATTTTTATTAGATGTTTTTTTCATCCGAATCTCATACTGTTCGATACGAGATCCGGAAATCCGATCGAGATTCGAAATTTTCTGTTAATCTTGAATAATAAGAACTATTAAGTATTATAACAAAGATTAAGAACCTAATGTTTGATTAAAAAAAATTAAGTATCTAGAAATTATTATTTCTAAGGGATATTTTTTCGTGACATTTCAGTGAGATTGATGCTTCAAATCATTGTATATTTTGGAGATATATTAGATTATACAACTATTTGAATGAGAAATTTCAATAAAATATCACAAAAAAATATTCGATTTTAAAAAATTTAATTTGCTAATATGCGTTTCCTATGCCTTCCAAAGAAATTTTTGCTTCTTTCTTTTTCACTTAATTTTCGTATTTATTAAGCCTGGGCCCTGCCCTGGGCCTGGGATAACTCATAATAGAGGATGTATATCTTTTTGTTATTGATTAATATTTTCTAGATTTTGCACTCACTTCAATTCATTATCTACAAATTAACATTTTATTAATAATAAATAAAAAAAAATAAAAAAAAAAAACTTTCTGGAATATTCTCCATTTGCAACATATTTATTGGCACATTTGCTTGGTTAGTAGATACATTCATAAAAGTTTTTAAAAAAAAAAACGATATAGTGTATGTGTTCTATTTGAAAGAAATTTTCAAAAAATAAAAAAGAAAGAAAGAAAAAAAGAAAAAAAAGAGAAGAAAATTAAACATTCGTCCAGCAAACTGAATTCGGCTAATATGAGAATCTGATTGGCCAGAAACTCTTTAGAAAATTGATTTCTGGGTTTATTCAAATTCGATTAAGCTGAATCTTGAATCAGGCTAGCTGAATTATTACAGTTGAAATTAAAATTTAAAAAGAAAATTATCTTTATTAAATAATATTTCTCTAAATGATTAGATTTCTTTTTACTCAAAAATGATATACTCACACATAAGGGTGACAAAACGAATCAACGAATCGGATCTGTATTGAATCCTAAACGAATCAAATCAAAATGTGATGAATTCGTATTCGATTCGTTTATTAAACGAATTATAATATCAAAATTCGTATTCGATTCGTTTATTAAACGAATCGAATATGAATATTCATTTAGTTATGATATTATTTAATAAAATAATTTACCATACTTGATTTACATTAATTCTTTATAAATATATACATATAAAATATGTAGTTAATATATTTACTAAAAATATCTCACCAAATATCGAAAATATTACTTTTTCTATGGTAATTAGCTATAATTTCTCGAATCTTAATTGAAATATAACAAAAACTAGTAAATAAAAATAATAAAACAAATCATAAACGAATCAATGGGCTTAAATTCGTATTCTATTCGTTTAATAAACGAATCGAATCGAATCGAATCGACCCATTTATTAAACGAATCCATTTTTTCAAACTCGTATTCGCTTTAAAGCGAATCGAACCGAATGAATAAACGAATCCTGACCCAAATTGACACCCGTACTCACACATACTTTCACTTAAATTTTTACAAACTCTCTCACTGTAGCTACAGTGATCTACTGTAAATCACTGTAGCTACAGTGCGAGAATTTGTAAAATTTTAAGTAAAAATGTGTGCGAGTGTATCAACAGTTTTTTTAACTAAAAAGTTAGAATAATTCATTTGAAATTTAAATTCAAAATCAAAAGTTACAAATTCGAAGTCATGTTTTATTTTAAGAAACATAACCATTGAATTTCACTGGCATCCTTTCTATGTCCTATTTAATAAAAAACACATGGCATGAATTACAAAAGTCAATATACAAGTAAAAAACAAAAACAAAACAAAAAACAAAACAAAAACAAAACAAAACAAAGTCGTCAGTTCACAAAGAGTGAAACTGTATTGAGTACAAAAGAAGAACACACATCATCCTCAAGTCATCAAAGACAAAGGAGCCAAAAATCAAACATATGAGAGAGCCCATGATTTTACAAATTTGGAAGATAACGATAATTCGAATCCTAATAGGTTTTAGTTTTCATGTCCGAGAGTGATCCAATTAGATAGCCCTGGACATTATCGGATTCGGATCGGATCCGAATCCGATCCGATCCGATAAACTCGTTGAAATTTAAATCGATCGGACTCGAGTACCTTGTCAAACTCGATCCGATTCGATCCGAAATTATTCGGATCGAATCAATCTGATCCGAATAATCTCGGATCAGATCAGTTTGATTCAATAAGTGATCCGAAATTTGATAACGATCCGAAATTCGATAATAATCCGAAAGTTTAGTAATGATCCGAAAATTCGGAATGATATCCGAAATTTGATAATGATATGAATTCGGTAAATATCTGAAATTTGATAAAATCCGAAATTTGTTGAATTTGATAAAATATTCCACACAATATAAAAGCATTCTCAACATCAGTTTTAACAAATAAGCTGTTATCCTCAACATAGCTATATCCTGTTCCCAGTTCACACTGGATTGTCCATTTTTTAATGGAAAGCATACGCAGTTTAGATACTATATACTCGAGCCAATGAATTGCAGATCTTAGGCGCATCAGTATGTAATCGCCTAATAAAGAGATTTCAACTCTCAACTCCCAGCAATTGGCAATCCTCACTCAATTTCCACAAACTCTCTTCAAAGTGAAAGACAAAACCCCAATTCTGTCCTTAAACCCTGAAGTGTCTTGAAAAAGATTCAATTAAACACACACAAAAAAAAGAAAAAAAAAAAAAGAAGAAGAAGTCATTTTTCAGAAACAATTCGACAATGTATTCCAAAACTCGATACAAAAACAGAATCTTAACAGTTAGGACTAACCATAAGCTTAAAGCTCCTCCTCTTGTTTTCTTCAGACAATCAAACTCACACTCTGCGGAAGACAAGAGTCAAGAAGCAGGACAAAAAATAAGAAATCCCAAAAATCAAACAAACTATTTTGCAGTTCATAAAAGAACTTTTATAAGAAAGTTTCTTTCCTAAACGTCTACAATATAAATATAGAAGAACAATCATGCCCGGAAGAATTAGCAAAAGCACAGTAACATTTTCAACTAGTATACAAAAATAACAGCAGTCAAACCCAGCATAACACTACATGAAAACTAATAAGAAAAATATCAAAGAAGAAATAGGTGTTGGTTGCCCTAGTATAAATCTGCTGGCTTGAATGAGAAGACACCATCCTGAATCCTGATCAAGCCTCTAGCCATAAGCTATCTGATTGTCAAATAAGTAAAATGGGCGATGCATAGTACTCTACTCAAACACAAGAGTCCATGAGAGTACACAGGTAAAATAAAAGATATAATCATAATACTAGTACAATGACAGTCAAATTGCAGTCTTGGTAGTTGGTACAACTCTACATCCTCAACAATAAAATGGCATTTACATCTTCCTTATGTAATCAATGCATAAGTTCACCCAATTCAGAAAATAAACTCAGATTGTAAAAAGTTTACTGTCAGGAAGGAAATTACAAAACTATAGACAAAGAAAAACATAACTTTGTCAAAATTGTACCTTCAAGCTATTTGGACTCAAACTCTGTTGCCAACAACATGATCCAGTGATTGTGATTCAGATTGTAACTTGTGATATTCTTCAAATAAAATACAAATATATATATATATATATATATATAAAGATAAGTTAGTAAATTTGCATTCTATGATATTCACTATAACAATTAAAAACTAATTAATAAGTTTTTTTTACCTTCCTCAAGTTTTTAGTAGTACTCTGCCTCCAATAGCATGACTTCCACTTCATTGGTTTTGTCATTTGTAAGCCTATTCCGTATCCAATTTTGAGTGCATATTAGAGCCTCTACCATAACTGGAGTTAATGAACTACGAAAACTATCAAGAACACGAACGCTCATACTAAATGCCGATTCAGATGCCACAGTCGATACCGGCATTGCAAAAATGTCACGAGCAATCCTAGCCAAAATTGGATACTTACCGGTATTTATTTTCCACCACATCATAACACTAAAGCTAGGGTCACGACTAGTCTCATAGGTTCCATCAAATACATTTCAACCTCAGTACTATCCTCTTGATGCATGACATGACTAGTCTGAAAAACTTCAAATGGATCATCAGATTGCACGTTTGTATTGCGCTTACGCACTCTATCTTGTGCTCGTTGTCTAACAAACGACTGAGATTGTGTCATACCAGCACTAGACCCATCTCCACCAACAAACGAATGATCGAGGATGCCTATATGATTTAAAAAGTCTTTAGTTCACACTATCAAGAAGAATAAGATAAATAAAGAATTGAACTTTTTTCGGAATAAAATTTTTCCAAATAAAAATAAAATTTCATGGATGCAAAGGATAGGGATCTGAAAAAAGGATAAGAGAACAAATTCTAATCGAGAATTTTCCTGACTTAGAAGGAGACCAGAATACCGAATCAGCATCTGCTTGGTTCGAGGAAAAGCTTGAATTATCTAAATCAAAGAAGTGAGGTCAGTTTGTTCAGAAACCCGCAAAGAACGATGCAATGGGGAAATCAATCACTTTGAGTGAGAAAATCAACCACAAAGGTCTCTTTGTTAACTGCAAGCCGAAATAAAAAGGGGAATCTAACCTTGAGAGGAACCTGCAAGCACCAATTTTGAAGCCAGAGCTATATTATTGATGTATTACCAATTGAAAATTTCATAGACTGTTTCCATGAACGTAAACCAAAACCAACATCCTGAAGTTTAACAATATCATCTCATAAAGCCGAAAATCTGGTTGAAAAATGTTAGGGAAACCAATCAGATACAAGACCACCATATTTTTGACAAATAAAACTCTTCCATAAAGATGACTCTTCACATGCAAACCTCCAAAGCCATTTTAATAAAAGAGCTTGATTTTTTGTTGCCAATCAACAACACCTAGACCCACAGAGTTCAAAGGTTTCTTAACGGTATCCCATCCCACATTACAAAGAGCTCTTTTTTCAAGAGATCCCTTGTGAGGACCTAAATGTTAGAAGGGTAAATGGGTCATTTTAGTTATTTAGGGTTTATATATAAATTAGGGTGTTTTATTTCATTTTGGGGTAGGCTATCACATTGTTGAATTTGGGAATTGGGAATTGGAAGGGGAAACCTTAAGGAGGTTGCTAACACCTCAAGTTAAGCAAGGGCTGGTGAATCTATTCACCTTCAATTATCATTGTGATTTCAGTTCATTTTCATGAATAAAAATGCTATTTCTCTTATGTTTTGTGTGTTTTATTGTGAGATTATTATGTGATTTGGAGGTCTGTTGGACAGTTATGACCCATATCGTCACTATTTGTACAGATCATGGTGTTGTTGTACAAATTAACTATGTGACAAAGAAAATTGCTCTTTTATCATTTGTGATTAGATCACCAAGATGTATAAATGATGAAAGGTCCATATGATTAATTCCTGGATTGAGATGATATGAGACAGTATCAATCCATGAAGGTTTAATCATTAAATATCCTTAGTCAAAGTATTATCGATATTGGACATCGATAATGCGGAAAAGACTAGTATTACACTTGTGCGCGTTGTGAGGGCATAACAGCATAGTTCTCATATATTTGGGTATAGGATACTTATGCAAGTGTAGTAGGAGGTTGTGTTTTACCGATGGTACGGAAAACAGCTTCGCTCTGGATAGACCCCTCGGAATTCCATTGGCAGTATTACTATGTGTCTATGGAAGTCCGAATCAGGGTAGGTGTATTTGGTCTTAACCTGAGACTTGCACCGCTAATACTTGCGACAATCAATGTACTTTGGTTTTGGTCGTCCAGGGCTTTAACAGGTTCTGTGTACGCCTCTTCTAGGTATATTGAGAATCGTAGTGTATTGGGTGTGACGTCAAGATGGAAGTATCACTCCAGTAATAGTGGAGATGATGATCACGTAGGATACGGAACTGGTTCTCTTATATATGCTGGCAGCTATCGGGATATTATGACTAGGTCATGTTTATCCGAATAAAGAAACTAGTTACCAGAGATCCGATATGTGCTTCGTACAGGGCAGACACATTTCCAGCCCCAGGCCTTGCACGTGACATCTGATACTGGATCGAAATACGCAATACTACGTATACTACGCCTGATATAGATCACATATTCCTGTAAGGATATTTCTAGAGAATTTGGTAGGCATGACGCTTTGGTAGAAGCCAACCTTGTCTTGTAAATCGGTACAAATATAGTTTAGGTACTTACGTGTTCGGATAGTCCGACGACCGGATTTACTGCCAACATATTCGGGGATCTCATGGGTCGCTTCCCGAAGATTCACCGATGACGTATGACTCGCACTTTATTCATATGGGATTAATTAATGATGAGAGAGAAAATTATCTGGGATTAATTACGGATATATTTTATCTGGGATAAAATATTAATTAAAGAGAGAAAACGATTAATTTGGAATTAATCGATTAAATAATATATTCGATATATATACGAAATTGGATTTCGACGCGGAATTGAAATTAGATTTTAATTCGGGCGAACGAGTTAATTTAGAATTAATTCGTTAGCGACGTGAATAGTAATTTTTCTAGGCAAAGTTATTTAATTAAATTAGATTTAATTTCGTCGCAACGGAAAATTCGTTAATTTGGAATTAGCGCACCCGAGCCCGGGATTGTTTGCGGGCGCACTCGCATTGCGAATTAAAGTTCGGCCCACAAGTCACATCAAGCGTCAAATCATTAGTCACTTTGAGTGATGTGACAACTTGTCACTTGATTGATTGATGGAAGTGGTTGTGGCTTTAATTGGTTTGACTTTTGAAAGCAAAAATTTGGTAAATGTGATAAGTGTGGTTTATACTCACTTATTCTAGCATCTTTAGCCTATTATTTTGTTATGGTTCGAGCCATTTAATGTATTTTGCAGTATCTCTTATGTCTTATTTGTAGGAAGCATTAGAACATCGATAATGGTGCAAATACGTGTGTTTCAGGACCTATTGGGAGCATCAGACTCAAGAAGCAGTAAAAACCAGCAAAAACCAGCATCAGCTGCGCACTGAAATTAAAAAGGCTATACATTTTGATCTAGAAAGAGTTATGAGACCCATAATATATCGATTTGCATCTAATCGAGGAGATCTAGTCATTTACATACATTTTCCAGGGAGTTGGGCGCCGCAGCGCCCACTGTTTAGCGCCACAGCGCCCCCTGCGGAAGAAAACTTGCGCAAGCCAGGAAAGTGATTTTTATGGTTTTTAACATATATTATGACTCTCAGGCTCTACTATAAATATATCAGTTCGTCCAAACCTAGAGGGGGAGGCTAATACAGAGCACAAAACACAGAAATAAATATATTTAGTTGTTTAAGTTTGAAAAACAAAATTTGTTTTAGTCATTGATAGTAAAGCATAAATCCTGTGATGATATTGTTTGTTTATGAGTGAAATTTTAGAAACGATAAGTGCCCAATTTACTTTTATCTGATGCCTTGAATAATTGATCTATGTTAGACTCGTAAGCACTTAAAAATAGGTTTTTAGCAGTGAAAACTTAAGTAGTTGATAAGGTGACTAGTTGAAGAAATTGCATGTTAATGAATGACCGTTTGCTTAGATATCTATCTTGATTTTCTAGTGTTATGAAGTGTGGTATAGCTAAAAAGAAAAATGTTTCTAAATAAAGAAAATAAACCACCTATAACCGATAAGCGTGAAGCTACCCATGGGCGAGTATTAGGACCACCATGAGGAGAAATGCTACCTTAAAGGGTAGGTGAGTTGAAAAAAAATGAGTGTAAAAATGAGAAAAGAAAAAAGAGACAAGAAAATAAAAGAAAAATCATACCATACTGAGCACGAAATAAAGCAATTATAGAGCATAATTGAGATATCTAGGTTGGTTTGATCCATCGATTCTAATTTTTAAACGAAATCATTGAGTTGGCCTACTTAGTAGTCAAGCTGTGACCGAACCATTAAACACACACACACCGTGAGTCTAGCTTAGATAATTTATTCAAGAATTTGGATTTGAGTTGCAATTGCGTACTTTGAAGGTTCTCTAATTTCATTTATAAGCTTTCTTTGAGGAAAATTTTATGTGCAACTATCGGGACTATCTTTTATTATTTTTTATATTTTTTGCATGATTGTGTGTGAATGACGTTTATGGGTGTCGTCGATGTAAGCCCTCACGAGACTATAACTCGTCCACTAGGGCCGCTTAGGGGTTTAAAGGCTTGTTGCATATGCTAAATGCAATCGTGATCCCTACAAAAGTGGCCTAGTTAATTTAGTTATTTGAAATTAGTTTTTATTTTATCTTTTGCTCGGGACAAGCAAAATCTTAAGTTTGGGGGTGTTTGATAAGTGTGGTTTATACCCACTTATTCTAGCATCTTTAGCCTATTATTTTGTTATGATTCGAGCCATTTAATGTATTTTGTAGTATCTTTTATGTCTTATTTGTAGGAAGCATTAGAACATCGATAATGGTGCAAATACGTGTGTTTCGGGACCTATTGGGAGCATCAGACTCAAAAAGCAGTAAAAATCAGCATCAGATGCGCACTGAAATTAAAAAGGCTATACATTTTGATCTATAAAGAGTTATGAGACCCATAATATATCGATTTGCATCTAATCGAGGAGATCTAGTCATTTATATATATTTTCCAGGGAGTTGGGCGCCGCAGAGCCCACTGTTCAGCGCCATAGCGCCCCCTGCGGAAGAAAACCTGCGCAAGCCAGGAAAGTGATTTTTAGGGTTTTTAACATGTATTATGACTCTCAGGCTCTACTATAAATGTATCAGTTCGTCCAAACCTAGAGGGGGAGGCTAATACAGAGCACAAAACACAGAAATAAATATTTTTAGAGATCCAATGAGAGGATTGAAGAGCGACAAGAGGAGACAAAGGCTGTGACATCCGAGGAGGAAGAGATTCAATTCGGGTTTTATCTTCTTGTTTCTTTCTTAGAACTCTAATGATTTCCATTAGATTCATAAATTGTTTATTATTATTTTTATCTATTGTCATGAACTAAACTCCTTAATTCTGGAGAATGATGTAATCTATGCTTGAACCTTGTTTTTTGTTTATCAATTTTGTTATGAAGTTTTATTGAATTTATTTATATTCTTTTGATTTTAATGCTTCTTGATTGTTGGCCACAATTGAAGATGATATATATTTAGAATCTATCACTCGAGAGAGGGGATTTTGAATAGATCTAGAGACTATAGCCTAGGATTTTATAGAGTTCGAGAGAATCTGTAATCCTTTGAAGTCGTTAACATAGAATCACAAGGCGTAATGAGTTGTTAACTATTGGATTTTTATAGAGATATCGAAGTCTGTAGTTGATGATATTTTCACTGATGCTCGAGAGAGGGAGTGGATATTTACGGAGTCTTGACTTATAAACAATATAACTGAATAATGATTAATTGGCATGACAAATACATAGGCGATAGCTAGGTGAAATCAGGATCCAGAATCTCTATCGTATTAGTTCATTCTATCTAAATATTTTTATATTTTTTTTATTTATTAAAAATATTTATTATTATTTTCTAAATAAAGTTAGGATTATCAATTGTAGTACTTAGTGCGAGTTAACGCAATCCATGTGGGTTCGACACTCTTAACTCATTTATACTAAAACTTGACACCGTGCATTTGCGGTACGATATGAAAATATCACAACAAAATGAATTTTTGAAATTCATTTTGTGTATTAGATACACAATTTCTCCAACCACCAACATGACACACATTCTCTTCTCTTTCTTCTTCACTCTCTCTCGCCCAAAGGGGCTGTTTTTCTTCTTCCAAAATTCTGGTTTCACCGTGAGTTGAAGGAGAAGCAAGGAAATTTTGCGGCAAAATTTCCGGAGTGCTAGCACTCTTTTGGAGTCTTGCGAAGGTGATAGGGAACCGCACCCGTGAGCATGGAATCATCAACCAAAGCTTGGAGCTTGATCGATCATCCATGGCCGAAAACTTGGAGGACAGAATCTGCTCACTGCCGAGAGCTTCAAGGGATATTGGAGAGTTTTTGTGTTCATCGCATCACTCGACCGCTCAATGTAAGTATTCCGTAACTTCCTTGTTGTATTCACATGTATGTTTCTTGATTTAATCGATCCCGGTTAGACCGTAGAAATCCAACAATGGTATCAGAGCGAGATTGAGCATGAAACTTGAATTTAGGGTTAAAATTGGGTAAATTGATTTTGAGCATGATTTGATAAAATTAATTGATTGAGTATGCTTGAATGATGTTTAATTGAAGTTGTGCATGATCAATTTCATAAAATTTGATTGGATCATTTTTTTCCCCAATTTATGAGGCTTGACCGAATCTTAGAGATACCCTAATATCATGGTATTTTGTGTTTTGATCATTGGATGAGTTGGAAAACAATTGGGTAATGTTGATTTAAGATTCAATTGGATTGGATTTATAATTGGACATAAACCCCTACATTGCCTTGACATAGAAACATGAAATGGGTTTGATTTTGATTAAAATGTGTTGGACATGTTTTGATGATAATGAGCATAATTAATTGTGTAAATTGATGTTTTAGAAATTTTAATTTGGGTGATTAATTATGGCATTACACTTTGAGTAATTAGATTATAAAATTTGGAATTTGGTAATTTAATTAATTGGGTCTATTTTGGAAATTGGGCCTTAAAAGTTGTAATTGGGCTAATTGGGCTTGGTTGTACCAAGTTGGGTTTAGGCTAAATTGGTTGGATCCAATTGGGCCCAAAACCATTTCCATAAAGTCCAAATATGACTTAATGGACCTTTAATATATTAATTGGGCCTAATGGGCCTAAATTGGTTTCTTGGCAAATAAGGGCGATTCCTTAAATGGGCTTTGGTATTTGGGTTTGACCCATATTGACCAAAAGTCCATGCCTTAGAAATTAATTAAAAGCTCATTAGACTTTAATTAAATTAACATTGGATGTTAATCGGGCTTTGAGACCCGTAACGATTAGATTTAAAATCTAAGTCGTAAAGGTTCGTTAATAAAGTGTAATATTTAATTTGGAATTAAATAGTGAATTAGTATTAAATACATATTAATTTGGATTTAATGTTGTAGTTTAATTTAATTCAAGAATTCGTACTTTGAGTACTTATTCGCAAAACGAGTTAGACTTGCGCAAAATCAAATCGTTGTTTGAACATTGGATGGTCATTAATTATCAGATTAATTAATTGGATTAGATTTATTGATAACATGCTTGTGTGAATACATGGTTGCGATGCATGAATAATGTATATCGGATGGATATTAGATGGGTGGGGCAATTTTGGAAATTGTTGTAATAAATTTAGAATTTATTAATTGGACCTGCGTGTCCAGCCTATTACCTCCTTACTCTTTGTATTTCTCTTCTCACCTATTCCCCTCAATGTAAATGAGGTTTCTTTAGAAGTGTTATGTAACGGGTAGAAGTAATACTTGTGCTAGCAGGAGAGAGGAAAGTGAGAGATTTGTTTTAGGAACAATGTGTTAAGTATCCATCTGCATATCATTATTATATTTATTTATATGAGCCTTATTATGTGTTTAGATGCATGTGTAAGGGTGTATGATGATGAGACCTTAACAAAGATAATAAATTGGTTTCTAATTTGCACGCGAAAAACCCTCACAAAATATTAAGCGTTTTTCCTTCCATTGAGTGATTCTTACTCAAGATCCAAGACTGGCATTGGTTTGTTGGCCAAAGTCAAGGCCTTTGTCCGTCGAGGATGTGTTTGAATCATGAAGGCTTTGTTCCATATCGGTGTCTTGTCCAGGTTGTGATTTGTTGGCCAAAGTCAAGATCACTTCTTGTCCATCAACATTGATTACGAAGCTTTCCAAGGTCAATGGGTTCCGCTTAACTGGGATCACTAAGTTTGTTGTGCCAAAGCCAAAGCTTAGTTGATTCAGAGGAAAAATGTCAGGCAATATATTGGATATATTAGCATATATAAGATATATGTTTCGGACTTGGATGTCCACCTACTGGATCTAGGAATTGGATGGGATCCAATTGATCTTAGAGATATACCTAGTTAATTATCATACAATTTGTTGGCCAAAGTCAAGATTGTGTGTTATTTAACGGGATCCTAGCCCACTAGGAAACAAGATTCCCGAGTACTCCACAGAGGGTTAGAGGCTCGCCGAAAAATAGTGGGAGGCAAGTATTAAATTTGCAATATTCGTTTAGTTACTTGTCATACGCGCTCATTCAAATTATTCGTCAATAAATTATTTATTAGTTGGACTAATATTTAATTATTGTTTTAATTGAACAATTGGACTGTATTCAAACTATTTCATTTATAGTTGATTATATAATTGGATTATAGTAATCAATATATTTGAATTAACTAATTTCAATTAATAGTTGATTTTATAATTGGATTATAGAAATCAATATAATTGAATTTAATCAATTAAATTATAGTTGATTATATAGTTGGACTATAGTAATCATTATAATAAATAGTACCTAAAATCGTTGATTAAATAGTTGGACTATTAGAATCAAGATAAATTGAAAGATTAGTGTTTAAAACATAATCTTGGGTGAAAATGTATTTAAACGACTTTAATTTTCAAATTGGGAATAAATTTCAGGATAGTCCTAAAAATCGAGAAGTTACTTTATTTGATAAAATAACATCTTATGCCTAAGCCCGGAGTTAAGAAAATAGTAGAACATGATATTTGGAATATTCATATGATGATAACTTTACTGCTTAATCCAATAAGCTTGCCAAATAGACTCCTTAATTTCTTAAATCAGAACTAAGGATTAGATCCTTATAATATGATAATGAAATTGAAGGATCTTCATAGATCTATTCTTTAGATCTTAGAAGTACTAAATTGCAATAGTAAACTATTGGAGAGTTAATGGCTATTCTCAAGGAGTCAAAGCCAAACTTTGCAATAAGGCAAGAAGCGCAAGGCGCGCATCTTATTTCGACATTCCGGAAGGCCAAGGCTTGGCCAAAGGCTTATGAGGTACCGAAAAGGGCAAATGCAAAATCATTATAATCTTCTGGGAAGACAAATGACATATCCCAAATATGTCTGCCTAAATTGTGGCAAACGGGGTCACGGAAGCGTGACTGCCGTATGGACAAGGCAGACATGAAGGAATTGAAGAACGAGCAAGGCTCTGACTTCAAATAAGTTTGTCATAAATATGTTCACTGCTAGTATTAAAATTGGATTTTAGATACTGGATGTGGTACATAAATATGTACTGATGTGTAGAATCTTCTGAGAGCAGGATACTGATTTCAGATGAGATTTATCTGTGAATCGGAAACGAGACGAAAGTCGTTGTTTTAACCGTAGATACCTAAGTTTAGGAACTACCCTTCGGGTGTGTACTTAAATTAGGAAACTGTTAAAATGTAACTAGTTTGACTAGATACATTATCTCTATATCAGGGTTTAACCCGTTGCGGGTATACCTTTATATTCTAGAACACTAAAATGTTTTATTATATAAAGATGATATTGAGATAAACACATTAGATGTGAATAACAGTATTTATATTTTGAATATAAAAGAATCTCAAACATATGACATGACAAACAAATAGCTCAAACTGAGTAAATCAGTTGAAACTTAATTGTGGCATTGTTGTCTGGGACACAATTTAAACAAGAATCGTATATCCACACTTTTGAAGAGTGGGTACTTGGACAGATTTGATTCCATTCAAATAATGTCTACGAATCTAGTTTATTGGGCAAAGTGCCTGAAATACTTTTTACTTGGTAAAAGTGCAAATGCCACTGATCTGTTAGCCCTCATTCATAATGAAGCAAATGGGCCCATGTCTAGCTAGGCTAGAAGTGGATGTGAATGTTTCGTGACCTTTACGGATGTGGCATCGCGTTATGGTTATGTGTTTCTTTTTGAACACAAATCGGAAACTTTTAGAGTTTCGACACGAAATAGACAAACAGATCGGCCAAAGTATTAAACACCATGATTGGACCATGATGAAAATACTTAAGCAATAAGTTTCTCAAATACTTGAAAGAGTATAGTATTCTTTCAATGAGGACTCCTCCCGGAACACGTCAATTTGACGGTGTGTCCGAACTGAGAAACCAAATTCTGTTGGACATGGTAAGGTTAATCATGAGTCACTCTGAGCTACCATTTCCTTCGACGGATACGCATAAACAGTGCATAACTTATTTTGAATAAGGTTCCATAAAAATATGTTAGACAGATTTCATATTAGATATGAACAGGAAAGAAACTGGGTTTCTCATTTCTGAAGATTTGGGTATGCTGGGCATATGTTTGGATGATACCAAACAAGAACCCAAATCGGATAAGTGCGTAAGTTGTGGGTTATCCTAGGGAAACCAAAAGTATAGTGCTTATACAACTCACTAGAGAACAATGTAATTGTTGCTCACCATGCGGTTTTTCTAAGAGGAATACCGAGATGCAGTGGTAAGTGGGAGGAAAGTAAAACTCGATGAAAAACGGAGTAATACTGTTCCAGGCACCGATTCCTTAATGGAACACAAATAGTTCATCAAGGATGAAACTATACCAATAATCTTCGAATACACAAGAACCACGTAAGTCGAAGAGAGTCAGAAAACAACTTGGGAGGTATGGGTTTCTGATCTCACCTCATAAAGATGTCAATCTTATTGAGGAACACGAACTGACAACGTATGAGGAAGTGATACAAGGTATCGACTCCCTATTATGGCAAAGTGCCATGATATCCGAAATGGATTCCATGTATACCAACTATGTTTAGACACTAGTTGATGTACCGCAAGACATTGTGCCTATTGGTACTATATAAGTCTTCTAGGAAGACATACATGGATGGCAACATACCAACGTACTAAGCTAGGCTTGTAGCAAAAAGGTATCGTTATCAACATTGTGTCGATTACGATTAAAAATTTTACCCGTTGCCATTGTTAAATCCATTTGGATAATGCTTGCTAATACTGCATGTTTCATTTATGAAATATGGCAGCTGAATGCCAAAACCGCTTTCCTTAACGGAAACCTATTGGAGGATATTTACAACATCCTGACGGTTTTGTCGTACCAAAACAAGCAAACGAGGTTTGCAGGTTATTCGATCCATGGATGGATTGAAGCAAGCATAAGGTTATTGGAACTATCGTTTTGATGTAATCATAATGGTATATGATTTAATTCAAAACGAAAATGATTCTTGTGTATATAAGAAGGTTAGTGGGAGCGCACTGACAGTGATGTCCTATGTAATGATGACATGTCATTTCTTGGAAATGACATTCCCATAATACAATCGGTGAAAGCATGGCTTTTAAGAAAATTCTCCGTAGAATTTTTGGGAGAAACAACCTTTATTCTAGGAATAAAGATCTACTGGGATAGATTTAAAGTTGTTAGTACTCTCCGAGAACTCGTACATTGAAAAATGTACGTGACCTGGTGTCTCATATGCTTTGAGCATATGGATTCACAATCAGGCCAATCCAAGTGATAGTCACTGGATTAAAGTGAAGAACATCCTTAAGTATCTTAGAGGAACTAAGGATGTTGTCTTATACTATGGAGAATGAGAACTTGAAGATTCACCGATGACGTATGTTGTCGGATTTACTGCCAACATATCCGGGGATCTCATGGGTCGCTTCCTGAAGATTCACCGATGACGTATGACTCGCACTTTATTAATATGGGATTAATTAATGATGAGAGAGAAAATTAATCTGGGATTAATTACGGATATATTTTATCTGGGATAAAATATTAATTAAAGAGAGAGAACGATTAATTTGAAATTAATTGATTAAATAATATATTCGATATATTATACGAAATTGGATTTCTACGCGGAATTGAAATTAGATTTTAATTCGGGCGAACGAGTTAATTTAGAATTAATTCGTTAGCGACGTGAATAGTAATTTTACTAGGCAAAGTTATTTAATTAAATTAGATTTAATTTCGTCGCAACGGAAAATTCGTTAATTTAGAATTAGCGCACCCGAGCCCGGGATTGTTTGCGGGCGCACTCGCATTGCGAATTAAAGTGCGGCCCACAAGTCACATCAAACGTCAAATCATTAGTCACTTTGAGTGATGTGACAACTTGTCACTTGATTGATTGATGGAAGTGGTTGTGGCTTTAATTAGTTTGACTTTTGAAAGCAAAAATTTGGTAAATGAATTTTTGAAATTCATTTTATGTATTAGATACACAATTTCTCCAACCACCAATACAACACACATTCTATTCTCTTTCTTCTTCCCTCTCTCTCGCCCAAATGGGCTGTTTTTCTTCTTCCAAAATTCTGGTTTCACCGTGAGTTGAAGGAGAAGCAAGGAAATTTTACGGCAAAATTTCCGGAGTGCTAGCACGCTTTTGGAGTCTTGCGAATGTGATAGGGAATCGCACCCGTGAGCATGGAATCATCAACGAAAGCTTGTAGCTTGATGGATTATCCATGGCCGAAAACTTGGAGGATAGAAACTGCACACTACCGAGAGCTTCAAGGAATCTTGGAGAGTTTTTGTGTTCATCACATCGCTCAACCGCTCAATTTAAGTATTCTGCAACTTCTTGTTGTATTCACATGTATGTTTCTTGCTTTAATCGATCCCGGTTAGACCGTAGAAACCCAACAAGGTCTTCATCAATTGGTATCAGAGCAGTAGTTCCTTGTGTTAGTGTTCCTAGAACATGCTAAGGATCTCTATGGTGATTTGTGTGTGAATAAATCAAAGAAAATTGCGGAAATACTCACTTTGATCGGATGAAGTTCAAGACTTTTATTCTTTGTTGGAAGCTTCAAGCCTTTGATTTGAATTCCAAACTCAAATGTGATTTTCCCTATCACCTTAGTTGACTCCCAAAGTGCTAGCTTTGATAAAAAATTGAAAGAAAATTTTCCACCTTCAAGATAGAAGAATTCGGCCAAGAGAGGATTAGAAAGAGAATGAATAGTTCCCCTTTTTATTTTTTCAAAAAACATATACAAAAAGTTGGTGTGTGTTGACTTGGTAGGTTTGGGAAGTAAATGCCACATTTACTATTCCATCTACTTACATCACAAATAGTGACAAGTTGATGTAAGTCATGGGTCCCACCCATTTAAATTCCAAATTTAGTTGGCTTACACAACACACTTTGGGCCGGTTCGTTTAATCCGACTAAATAAATTTTCCGTCGTTTCGTAATTAAATCTAATTTAATTAAATAATAATACCCAGTAAAAGTATTACGGAAGTCGCTTGCGAATTAATTCTAAATTATTTCGTTCGCTAGAATTAAAATCTAATTTTAATTCCGTATTGAAATCCAATTTCAATTAATATATCTGATATATTATTTTAGCCCAAATAAATAAATTAAATAGAAAAATCCAATTTAACTATTAAATTTATTTTACCGATTAATTCCAAATTAATCGCGTTCTCTCTTCTTCACGAATTAATCCCAGATTTATTCATGACGCAATTAATCCCAGATTAATTCATTCTCTGATAATTAATCTCATATTAATTCTTGCTGTAATTAATCCCAGATTAATTTTCTCTCTCATAATTAATCCCAAATTAATTTTGTTCGAGTCAAATGTCATCGGTGAATCTTTGGGAAGCGACCCAAGAGATTCCTGGATATGTTGGCAGTAAATACGGTCATCGGACTATCCGAACATGTGCGTACTCGGTACCACGTTCTTATCGATTTACAAGACATGGTTGGCTTCTAACAAATCACCATGCCTACCCAATTCTCCAGAAATATATTCAACATGGAATATATATAATCTGTATCAGGCGTAGTATACATTGTATTACGTATTACGATCTAGTATCGGATTTCACATGCTATGCCTGGGTTAGAGTTGTGTCCGCCCCGTACGAAGCATATATCGGATCACTAGCAACTAGTCTCTTTATGATCGGAAAGTCATGACCTAGTCATACTTTCCCGATGGCTATAACACTATAGAGTGCCAGTTCTATATCCCCGTGTGATCATCATCTCCATATGACTGAAGTGATACTTCCATCTTGACATCACACCCAATACACTACGATTCTCAGTATACCCAGAAGAGGCGTACATAGAACCTGTTAAAGCCTCTGACGATCAAAACCAAAGGATGTTGATGGTCGCAAGTATTAGTGATGCAAGTCTCAGGTTAATACCATATACACCTATCCTGATTCGGATTCTCATAGACACATAGTCATACTACCAACGGGATTCCAATGGGTCTATCCAGAGCGAAGCTGTTCCCGTACCATTGGCAAACAGAACCTCCTATCACACTTGCATGAGTATCCAATACCCAAATATATGAGAACTATGATGTTAAGCTTCTATAACGCGCACAAGTGTAATACTAGCCTATTCCGCATTATCGATGTCCAGTCTCGATAATACTACGACTAGGGATATTTAATGATTAAACCTTACGTGGATTAATATTGTCTCATATCTTATTAATCTGGTACTAATCATATGGACTTTTATCATTTATATATATCCAGGTAATCCAATTACAAATGATAAAATAGTAATTTCCTTTGTCACATAGTTAATTTTGTACAAGAACACCATGTTCTTTACAAAATAGTGATGTTATGGGTCATAATTGTCCATAAATCTCCCACTTGGCCTATAGCCAATCACTCAAGTGTCCAAATCCTGAACTATGTACGGGTCGCTCAAACTTCTGCTGAGAAATAGCTTTCGTCAGTGGAGTTTCAAGGTTATCATCTGATGCGATTTATTCGATCATCACATCGCCACGATGTATGATCTAACGAATCAGATGAAATAGTTGAAGTACATACTTGGATCGTTGATGATACCGCGGTTTCTTAGCTTGTGTTGTAGCCCAGCTCAGCTGCTAACAGAACTACTCCTAATCCAATCAGGAATTTATAGATCCAAAATGTTTCTTTTGCTGCCTCAGCTGCAGCAATATTCCGCTTTTATTGTTTAATCGGCAACAGTATCTTGCTTGGAAGATTTCCAACTCATTGTTCCGTTGTTCAAACAATTTGTGTACCCTTATTGCGACTTACAGTCGTCTTTCTCGGTTTGGAAACTTGCAGCGGTGAACCCAATCACCTTAAGTTCTCATTTCCCAATATTCTCAGAAAACATCATTAGTTCATCCAAGATACTCAAGGATGTTCTTTACTTCAATCCAGTGACCATCACCTGGATCGGCCTGATTGTGACTGCATATGCTCAAAGCATATGAGACATCAGGTTGCGTACATATCAAAACGTACGAACTCTGGGAGAATGTTAGCAGCTTTCTAGATCTATCCCAGTATATCTTTATTCCCATAATAAAGCCTGCTTCTCCCAGGTATTCCATGGAGAATTTTATGAAAGCCAAGCTTTCATCGATTATAGTATGGGAATGTTATTACCGAAAAGCAATACATCATCAACATAAGGACAATGAATGTCAATGGGCTCCCACTAACCCTCTTATATACACAAGAATCATTTTCGATTTGAATTAAATCATATACCATTATGATTACAAGAATACAATGCTTGCTTCAATCCATAAATGGATCGAATTAACTTGTAAACCTTGTTTGCGTGTTTTGGTATGACAAAACCGTCAGGTTGTTGTATAAAACATCCTCCAAAAGGTTTCCGTTAAGGAAAGCGGTTTTGGAGTCCAGCTGTCATAATTCATAAATGAAATATGCAGCAATAGCAAGCATTATCCGAATGGATTTAATCATGGCAACAGGTGAAAAAGTTTCATCGTAATTGACACTATGTCATTGACGATACCCTTTCTGTACAAGCCTAGTTGCGTACGTTTGTATGTTACCATCCATGTCTGTCTTCCTTGAAGACCATTTGCAACCAATAGGTTTAACGCCTTCTGGTGCATCAACCAGTATCCAAACTTGGTTGGTATACATGGAATCCATTTCAGGCTTCATGACACTTTGCCATAAAATGAGTCGATATCTTGTATCACTTCCTCATACGTAGTCGGTCCATCTTCCTCAATAAGATTAATATCTACATGAGGTGAGATCAGAAACTCATACCTCCTAGGTTGTTTTCTGACTCTCTCCGACATACGCGATTCTTGTGTATTCGAAGATTGTGGTACAGTTTCATCCATGATGAACTGTTCATATTCCATAAGGGATCGGTGCCTGGAATAATATCACTCCGATTTTCATCGAGTTCTACTTTCCTACCACTTACCACTGCATTTAGGAATTCCTTTTTGAGGAAAACCGCATGGAGAGCAACAAATACATTGTTCTCTTATGGGTTGTATAAGTACTATACTTTGGTTTCCCTATGACAACCTACAAATAGGCACTTATCCGATTTGGGTTCTAGTTTGGTATCATCCAAACGTTTAGAGTATGCCCAACATTCCCAAATCTTCAGGAATGAGAAACCCGGTTTCTTTCCTGTTCATATCTAATATGAAGTCTGTCTAACAGATTTTCATGGAACATTATTCAAAATAAGTATTGCATTGTTTAATGCGTATCCTCAGAAGGAAATTGGTAGCTCAGAGCGACTCATCATTAACCTTACCATGTCCTACTAAGTTCAGTTTCTCCGTTCGGTCACACCGTCCAACTGAGGTGTTCCGGGAGGAGTCCACTGTGAAAGAATACCATACTATTTCAAGTAATCTTGAAACTCATATGTTTAAGTATTATCCACCATGGTCCAACCGTAATATTTTAATACTTTTACCGGTCTGTTTTGCTACTTCGTGTCGAAACTCTTTCAATTTCTCAAAACTTTCCGACTTGTGTTTCATAAGATACATATAACCATAACGCGATGCCATATCCGTAAAGGTTACGAAGTATTCATATCCACCTCTAGCCTAGCTAGATATGGGCCCACTTACGTCACTATGAACGAGGGCTAACAGATCGGTGGCACGTGCACCTCTACCACTAAAAGGTATTTTAGGCATTTTACCTAATAAACAAGATTCACAGAAATCATTTGAATTAGGATCAAATCCTTCCTAGTATCCACTCTTCGAAAGTGTGGATATACGAGTCTTATTAATGTGTCACAGACAACAATGCCACAAATAAGTCTCATTTGATTTACTCAATTTGAGCCTTTTGTTTGTCATTTAATATGTTTGAGATTCATTTATATTCGAAATATAAACAATGTTATTCACATCTAATGTGTATATCTCAATATCATCTTTATAAACAAAACACCAGCGTTCTGGAACATAAAGGTATACCCCAACAGGTTAAACTAGATACAGAGATAATGTTCTTAGTCAAACTAGGTACATTATAACAGTCTTCTAATTTAAGTACATGCCTCAATGGCAGTTCCAAAACTTAGGTTTCTACGGCCAAAACAGTGACTCTCGTCCCGTTTCCGACTCGCAGGTCGATCTCATCTGAAGCCAGTCTCCTGCTAATCAGCAGATTCTGCACATCAGTACATAAATTTATGTACCACATCCAGTATCAAAATCCAATTCTTAAAACTAGTAGTGGACATGTTTATAACAAACATACCTGAAGCCGGAGCCTTGCCCCACCTTCACTTCCTTTATGTATGCCTTGTCCATACGACAATCACGATTCCAGTGACCCCGTTTGCCATAATTTAAGCAGACATCTTGGGATATGTCCTTTGTCTTCCCAGAAGACTGTGACGATTTAGCCTTGCCCTTTTCTTCACACCCCCAGAAGCCTTCGGCCAAGCCTTGGCCTTCTGGGATGTCGAAGTAAAATGTGTCTTGCACTTCTTGCCCTTTTAGAAGCTCTGGCTCTTCCTCCTTAAGTATGGCCATTAACTCTCCAAGAGTTTTCTCTTGGTTCATCATGTTGAAGTTCATGACGAACCCGCCCCAGCAATCAGACAGAGACTGTAAGATCAAATCTATAGAAGTCTCAGCCTCATAGGTAATGCCCAGCTAACCTAGCTGTTCGATGTCAGCAATCATCTGCGACACCTAGTGCTCGACAGATGTACGCTCTGACATACGCGAGTGAAAGAGCTTCTTTTGCAATTCGTACTTCTAAGATCTAAGAAACAAATCTATGAAGATCCTTTAATTTCATCATCATGGTACAAAGATCTAATCCTTAGTTCTGACGATGAAATTAAAGAGTCATTGCAGCAAGTATAACGGATTGAGCACTAAATTTATCATCACGATGAGTCTTCCAAAGCTCATGCTCTACTATTTGCTCAACTCCGGGCTCAGGCTCGAGAGGTTTCTCTATCAAATAGAGTAACTTCTCAGCTCCAACGACTATTCTGATATTCTTTTTCCAATCTGGAAAATTTACGCCGTTAAAGACATTTTCACCCAGGATTATGTCATTTGACGCTAATCTTTCAAGTCATCTTGATTGCTATAGTCCAACTATCCAATCAACGATTTCGGGTACAATCTAATGTAATGATTACTATAGTCTAACTATATAATTAACTACAATTTGATTGGTTACTTTCAAATGTATTGATTACTATAGTCCAACTATATAACCAACTACAAATGAAGTAGTTTGAATACAGTCCAACTGTTCAATTAAAACAACAATTGAATATTAGTCCAACTAATATATGTATAATTAATGACGAAAAATAAAATGAGCGCGTATTGGCAAGTATCTAAACGAAATTGCAAATTTAATACTTGCATCCCACTATTTTTCGGCGAGCCTCTAACCCTCTGTGGAGTACTCGGGAAACCTAGTTTCCTAGTGGGCTAGGATCCCGTTAAATAACACACAATCTTGACTTTGGCTAACAAGCTGTATGAAACTTAACTAGGTAGATCTCTAAGATCAATTGGATCTCATCCAATTCCTAGATCCAGTAGGTGGACCTCCAAGTCCGAAACATATATCCAATATATTTCCTAACATTTTCCTATAAATCAACTAAGCCTTGGCTTTGGCTCAATAAGCTTAATGATTCTAGTTAAGCGTGACCCATTGACAGTGGGAAAGCTTCGTAATCGAAGTCGATGAACTAGAAGTGACCTTGACTTTGGCCAACAAATCACAACCGCCCAAGACATACGATATGGAACAAAGTTTACGCGGTTCAAACACATCCGCGATGGACAAAGGTCTTGACTTTGGCCAACAAACCAATGCCAATCTTGGATCTTGAGAGAGAACCACTCAATGGAAGGAAAAACGCTTAATATTGATTGATGGTTTTTCGCGTAAATTGGCAACCAATTTATTATCTTTAATTAGGTCTCATCATACACCCTTAAACATGTATTCTAAAAGGATAATAAGGCGCGATAAAATTTAATAATGATATGCGGATGGATATATAACAAATTATTCCTAGAATAAATCTTTCTCCCGCTAGCACTATTCTTACTTCTACCCAACTACATAACACTAAAAGAAATCTCATTTACATTGAGGGAAATTGGTGAGAAGTGAAATACAAAGAGAAACGAGATAATAGGCTGGACACGCAGGTCCAATTTAATAAATTCTAAATTTATTACAACAATTTCCAAAATTGCCCTCACCCATCTAATATCCATATATATACATTATTCATACAATACATCCAAGTATTCACACAAAGCATGTTATCAATCAATCTAATCCAATTAATTAATCTTTGATTAATGACCATCCAATGTTCAAACAACGATTTGATTTGCGCGAGTTAAACTCGTTTAAGAATAAATACTCAAAGTACGTATTCTTGAAGTATATTGAATTACAATTTTAAATCCAATTTAAATTGTATCCAATACTAATTCATATTTAATTCCAAATTAAATAATTACACTTATTTTAGTGCCTTTTAGACTTAAATTCTAAATCCAATCTTAATGGGGCTCAAAGGCCCAATTAGTATCTAATACTATTCAATTAAAATCCAATGGGCTTTTAATTAATTCTTAAGGCATGGGCTTTGGCCAATATGGATCAAACCCAAAATGCCAAGGCCCAAGTTAGGAATCACCATATGCCATAAAATCAATTTAGGCACATTAGACCCAATTAAATTATTAAAGGCCCAATGTCATATTTTTGGACTTTATGGAAATGGTTTAGGCCCAAATATGTTCCAAGACCAAAATTTGGCCCAACCAAGCCCATTAGCCCAAATACAACAAATTAGATTAATATATCATTCCAAATTACATATTAATCCATTTCAAGTGTAATTAACTCAATTAATTAATCAATCTAGTATTTCTAAAGCACTAATTAATCTAATTAATCATGCCTAACCTTTTTTAATTTATGTCCAACACAAATTAAAGCACAATCAATCCATTCCAACATGCTAGGCTCACGGCATTGGCAAGGAATTTGTCATGCAACTTGATTTAAATCCAATTAATTCAACATTTATCGTACATATCATGCCAACAACACATCCAATATGTCAAATTTCAAAAATCACCATGAGCACATATAGGGTTATATTCGGCCAAGGTATAGATTTTAGGGAAAATTAATTTAATCAATTTTAAAAAAATCTAATGATGCACAAATCCAATTCAACATCATATAAACTCAACCAAACATCCAATTTTTCATTTTCATGCTCCAAGCAAAAATACCCAAATTAAAGTTTAAGAACCCTAGAATCAAATCATGCTTAGAAACCGCTCTGATACCATTGTTAGTGTTCCTAGAACATGCCAAGGATCTCTAAGGTGATTTGTGTGTGAATAAATCAAAGAAAGTTGCGGAAATACTCACTTTGATCGGATGAAGTTCAAGACTTTTCTTCTTTGTTGGAAGCTCCAAGCCTTTGATTTGAATTCCAAACTCAAGGGTGAGTTTCCATATCACCTTAGTTGACTCCCAAAGTGCTAGCTTTGATAAAAAATTGAAAGAAAATTTTCTACCTCCAAGATAGAAGAATTCGGCCAAGAGAGGATTAGGAAGAGAATGAATAGTTCCCTTTTTGTTTTTTCAAAAAACATATACAAAAAGTTGGTGTGTGTTGACTTGGTAGGTTTGGGAAGTAAATGTCACATCTACTATTCCATCTACTTACATCACAAATAGTGACAAGTTGATGTAAGTCATGGGTCTCACCCATTTAAATTCCAAATTTAGTTGGCTTACACAACAAACTTTGGGCCCGGTTCGTTTAATCCGACTAAACAAATTTTTCGTCGCTTCGTAATTAAATCTAAATTAATTAAATAATAATACACAGTAAAATTATTACGGAAGTCGCTTGCGAATTAATTCTAAATTAATTCGTTCGCTAGAATTAAAATCTAATTTTAATTTCGTATTGAAATCCAATTTCAATTAATATATCAGATATATATTTTAGCCCAAATAAATAAATTAAATAGAAAAATCCAATTTAACTGTTAAATTTATTTTAGCGATTAATTCCAAATTAATCGCGTTCTCTCTTCTTCACGAATTAATCCCAGATTAATTCATTCTCTGATAATTAATCTCATATTAATTCTTGTCGTAATTAATCCCAGATTAATTTTCTCTCTCATAATTAATCCCAAATTAATTTTGTTCGAGTCAAATGTCATCGGTGAATCTTTGGGAAGCGACCCAAGAGATTCCTAGATATGTTGGCAGTAAATACGCTCATCGGACTATCCGAACATGTGCGTACTCGGTACCACGTTCTTACCGATTTACAAGACATGGTTGGCTTCTAACAAATCACCATGCCTACCCAATTCTTCAGAAATATATTCAACATGGAATATATATAATATGTATCAGGCGTAGTATACATTGTATTACGTATTACGATCCAGTATCAGATTTCACATGCTAGGCCTGGGGCTGGAGATGTGTCCACCCCATACGAAGCATATATCGGATCACTAGCAACTAGTCTCTTTATGATCGGAAAGTTATGACCTAGTCATACTTTCCCGATGGTGTAGGCATTGCATTTTTGCATATCGGCCCAATGATGAGTCTCGGAATGAGGCACCGCCTTTTTTAGTCGTGGAGGTAGCGGAAAACGGTCGTCGGAAATGAGAAGTCAAGAATTCACATATTATCGGTTTTGATTCGCTAAGTTCGCTCGGAGTTCGCTTGTTGAATCTTCGTTTCGAGGTGTATCTTTGACCCGAAATCCCCGCAAACCACTCTAAGCTCACCTTAAACCTACCATTGTGTCCCTTCAACTCCCATGCACCTTTTACCCACCTTTCTTTTATTTTTTATTACAACAAATCATCATCCAACCCACCTTGTCTCCACCTGCCACCCACCTTCCTTTCCATTTTATTTTATTTGTCAAAGCCAAATCAGTTCCTCCATTTTTCAAATGAGCACATGAGCCCCTCCAACAAAGATAAAACATTCAAGCTCCATTTGTCAAACAACCAAATACCAAAATAATGCCTCACACGCCTATTTCCACCAAAAGGCACAAATCCCTTCCTTCATGCCCCACACGTAAACAACACCATCCCTCCATCAATTCACGTGAGCATGCCACCAACAACAAACCCTACATTATCACCGAAATTGTCTTCCCCTTCACGTGGATCTTCACTTTTTTTTCTTCCTCAATCTCCTCCTCCACCGAAAGCTCATTTGTCATGACTCAATCTTCCATTTTTTTTCCTCCTTTATTCACGCCTAAATCACCCAACTCAGCCCTTTAAATTGATCATCATCTTCACGCACAAGGGGGAGACACCATTTTGGAACCTTCATGCCCTTAGTCGATCACACACTCACACAGCCTTTGATCCCCCTCTCATCCATCACATCATAAACCCTTTGCCCACTCAAACAATTCACACAAACCACCTGCCTCTATAACCCTCACGTTCAACAGCCACACTCCACGACACACTACTTCTCCACTATCATGCACACATAAAACCCTTGAAGCCTTCACTGCCTCAAGCTGGGACAAACCCTAACACCCCTCACTGCCACGCACATGAACACACCAACCTCACCATCCTTTTGTCACGCCTAACCCTAACACCCTCACGCAACTGCCCATACATGCACGCAATTCACTCCTGAAACCTGCTCACTTCTCACGCAGATAATCACTCATTACAAACCCTCACTACCAGCAGCCCTTCAACGTAAATCACGCCCCTCACTGCCAGAGCAAACCATCCCCAAAAGCACGCTCCAACCAGCCCCATTCCAGCCCCTATTACATTCAAGCTCCATTTGTCAAACAACCAAATACCAAATAAATAATGCCTCACACGCCTATTTCCACCAAAAGGCACAAATCCCTTCCTTCATGCCCCACACGTAAACAACACCATCCCTCCATCAATTCACGTGAGCATGCCACCAACAACAAACCCTACATTATCACCGAAATTGTCTTCCCCTTCACGTGGATCTTCACTTTTTTTTCTTCCTCAATCTCCTCCTCCACCGAAAGCTCATTTGTCATGACTCAATCTTCCATTTTTTTTCCTCCTTTATTCACGCCTAAATCACCCAACTCAGCCCTTTAAATTGATCATCATCTTCACGCACAAGGGGGAGACACCATTTTGGAACCTTCATGCCCTTAGTCGATCACACACTCACACAGCCTTTGATCCCCCTCTCATCCATCACATCATAAACCCTTTGCCCACTCAAACAATTCACACAAACCACCTGCCTCTATAACCCTCACGTTCAACAGCCACACTCCACGACACACTACTTCTCCACTATCATGCACACATAAAACCCTTGAAGCCTTCACTGCCTCAAGCTGGGACAAACCCTAACACCCCTCACTGCCACGCACATGAACACACCAACCTCACCATCCTTTTGTCACGCCTAACCCTAACACCCTCACGCAACTGCCCATACATGCACGCAATTCACTCCTGAAACCTGCTCACTTCTCACGCAGATAATCACTCATTACAAACCCTCACTACCAGCAGCCCTTCAACGTAAATCACGCCCCTCACTGCCAGAGCAAACCATCCCCAAAAGCACGCTCCAACCAGCCCCATTCCAGCCCCTAAGCTCACGTACAAAGCTCCACACTGCTGCCCCATACATGCACCAAACTGCCAGAGGAAACATCCCCTAAATACGCTAACACAGCCAAGCAATAAGCCCTAAAGTCTGAGCCATTAACTGACAATAACGACCCCTCATTTAGCCTCTGGAACTCACGCAAAACAGCCCCATATTTGGCCCCTGGAATTGACGCACAAACACTCCTCATTTAGCCTTCAAAACAGTGCACAAACTGACCCTATTTGATCCCTGGAACCAGCGCACATTCTGCCCAGTTTTAGCCTCTCAACTTGCGCCCAAACCATCACCAAAACAGCCCCTAATCCATAGCAAACCAGTGGCCTAAACACGGTAGCGACACGGCAGCAAAACGACATCAAAACGGAGTGAAAACAGCGAGCGAAAGAGCGAAACAGCGAAGGAAAACGCCAAAGCAGCGAACCGGTGGAGTCACGATGTTTTAGCTTTTCCGACGGCTGTATAACGCACCTCCGAACAGCGACAAAAAAAAAGGTAAGACCTGAGGGCACCTCTTATTAAATTTATTTATATAGAATCATGATTTAGGAAATTTATTTTATGGCATTTAGCATGAATAATTAGTTTGGTGTTGTATGGAATTTATTCACATGAAATAATAACTTAGAAAATATGTTTAGCATGAATATTTGTTTTGGCATGTTATTTAGAATTTATTTACATGAAACCTCTTTCATCTCAGAGAGTTGGCACAGGTTATCCCAGAGTGTAAGTTTCAGCACTTACCGAGAGAAGAGAATCAGATGGCGGATGCATTGGCTACACTTGCAGCTACCTGGGAGAATCCAGAAAAGTTAGTGATGAGACCGTTGATACTGATAACGGCAAATAAACCTGCTTATGAAATAGAGAGAATTCTGGAGGTTGAGGTCGACGACAGCAACCTTGGTATTTTGACATTCAGAGGTATCTGGAGCGTGGTGAACTCCCAGAAGGGGCAGGTAGAAAAGACAGAATAGCCATTCAGAAGTTAGCTTCCCAGTATATGACTATGAGAGGAGAACTGTACAAGAGACAGGCGAACGGCATTCAGTTGAAATGTCTAAGAAAAGAAGAAGCTCAAAAAGTGATGGGAGAGGTACACGCTGGGGTATGTGGTCCGCACATGAATGGGTTGAATTGTCCCGCAAGATAGCGAGACAGGGTTTTTATTGGTCAACCATGGAAGCAGATTGCGCGAAGATGGTAAAGCACTGTCATGACTGTCAAGCACACGGTAATTTGAATCACTTACCGCACACAGAGTTGCACGGGTTGTCAGAGCCGTGGCCTTTCTCAGCATGGGGAATTGATATTGGAGAAATTCGACCGAATGCATCGAATGGGCATCGCTTCATAGTAGTGGCCGTAGACTACTTCTCGAAGTGGGTAGAAGCTGAATCATTCCGTAATGTTACAGCAAAGCAGATGGCAAAGTTTATAGCTCGGAACCTCATCTGTCGGTATGGTATGCCCCATCATGTAGTGACAGACAACGGAGTTCAATTTCAAGGGGAGACGAAGGCAATGTTACAGAGGTATGGGATAGGCCACCACAAGTCATCACCGTACAGGCCGCAGGCGAACGGGGCAGTTGAGGCAGCCAACAAGACTATAAAGACGATCTTGGCCAAAATGACAGAGAATTACAGAGATTGGGCCGAGAAATTACCATATGCTTTATGGGGGTACAGAACGTCAGTCAGAACAGCAACGGGTGCAACACCTTACTCTTTAGTGTACGGGATGGAAGCGGTACTGCCAGTGGAAGTGGAAATAAGTCCATGAGGGTTTTAGCAGAGGCAGAATAGAATTACCAGAAACAAGAATGGGCTGCACAGAGGTTTGCACAGTTAGCACTGCTCGATGAGAAGAGAATGAAGTCTTTGAATCACATGCAGATATATCAGAAGAGACTGGCCCGGGCCTTCAACAAGAAAGTGCGTCCCATCGAGATCAGAAAAGGTGATTTGGTACTTAAGCAGTCGAGGCCGTCGACGACAGATCCAAGAGGGAAATTCAGACCGAACTGGGAAGGACCTTACATAGTGCAGAAAGTCATGAGAAATGGAGCAGTAAGGCTGTCAGACTTGGAAGGGAATGAGTTCGCTGAGCCAATCAATATGGACAGATTGAAGTTGTACTTTGCCTGAGGGAAAGAGGACTAAGCGGTCACCGAGGGAACAGGCGGAAGACCTAACCCAACGGGATAGGAAATACATACATGCATACACGTAACTTGCATTCTCGTTTTTTGTTTCGTTTTTTACAGATGGTGAGGTTGGTGTGTTCATGTGCGTGGCAGTGAGGGGTGTTAGGGTTTGTCCCAGCTTGAGGCAGTGAAGGCTTCAAGGGTTTTATGTGTGCATGATAGTGGAGAAGTAGTGTGTCGTGGAGTGTGGCTGTTGAAAGTGAGGGTTATAGAGGCAGGTGGTTTGTGTGAATTGTTTGAGTGGGCAAAAGGTTTATGATGTGATGGATGAGAGGGGGATCAAAGGCTGTGTGAGAGTGTGTGATCGACTAAGGGCATGAAGGTTCCAAAATGGTGTCTCCCCCTTGTGCGTGAGATGATGATCAATTTAAAGGGCTGAGTTGGGTGATTTAGGCGTGAATAAAGGAGGAAAAAAAATGGAAGATTGAGTCATGACAAATGAGCTTTCGGTGGAGGAGGAGATTGAGGAAGAAAAAAAAGTGAAGATCCACGTGAAGGGGAAGACAATTTCGGTGATAATGTAGGGTTTGTTGTTGGTGGCATGCTCACGTGAATGATGGAGGGATGGTGTGTGTTTACGTGTGGGGCATGAAGGAAGGGATTGTGCCTTTGGTGGAATGAAATAGGCGTGTGAGGCATTATTTATTTGGTATTTGGTTGTTTGACAAATGGAGCTTGA
>SKCR01036619.1:0-53071 GCA_019454045.1 Zanthoxylum bungeanum
ACTTTCACAAGAATTGGCAACTGATCAATCTTAATCATAAAGTTGTGTTTAGATCATTCAACCGTATTAGAAGCACTTCTTCAAATAATAATTTTAACAAAACACTTTTTTTTGAAACAAACAACAGAACATATTTGATATAAATACATTTAAAATGATTTTAGAAAACATCGACATGTATACAGATAAGTTTACCCATTAATATTTTAACTGAAAATTACTTTCTTCTCTTCTTTTTTTTTTTCTTTTTTTTTTTGGTCCTTGAGAGAAAAAAAAACAAAAACGAAAACGAAAACTCTCCAGAAAGCACTGCAGCTTTCATTGCCAGGTCGGTAGGGTAGCTATGTTGTTAAAAAATCAAGCCTAAAAAAATATCAGGCTTTCAAGTTTCAAAAACCCAAGTGCTCCAAAATCTAGGTGCCCTTGGTTCTCTTTCCCCTTGCAATTGAATCCCCCGAATAATAATAATAATAATAATAATAATAAAAAACCAGCATGCTATTTTCAAATTTCATCTCTTTATGCACGTGATCCCTCACTTCTTCTTGCGGCAGCATGGATGATTTAGAATTCGAAGACCCCGATCTTTTCCACTCTATTCCCAAATTCATCGCCGGCGCCATTTCTGGCACCCTCACTGGTCTTTTCGCTCTTGGTACTTTCTTATTGCTATTGGCATCCTAATTTACTTTATGTTTAAATTTATTTGTGGTATGAAGTTTTAAAAAGTTAAAATTAAATATTTTTTCTCTGACCCAGATGATGATGATTCATTTTAACTATGTCTGTAATGCCAAGATTGGATTTTAGTTACTCTTTAAAGCTTTGATGAATTTTCAGGATCATGAAGTACCGGTTCACTATGTTTTACAAATTAGTTTAATGAAAATAAGAATGGGAGATTAGTTTTCTTAGTGGGTTGAATTTGCATTTTGAGGACTGGTTGATATGTGTTTATCAATTTACTTGCAGCTGGAGCTTTCATGGGAGCAATTACGGGTGCTTTAGCTGGCAGAGTTTCTGGTTGTGGTGTTCTGCGAGGGGCTGGACTTGGTGCAATTTCCGGGGCTGTACTCTCTGTTGAGATTTTGGAGGCTTCTCGTGCTTACTGGTGTTTGGAACGATCTGGTTCTCGGGGTTCCTCATCTATGGTTAGTTTACTAAATTGATATTGATTTATTTTAGGTACAGAGCTGTTTGTTTGTTGCTAAAACCACTTAAACTGAGAGCGGGTCATGGTTTACATATGCTTGTTCTCAAAGAAAACAGTTATGTAATTCATGCTATCAATATTCATTTGATAAATGATAGCTTGTAGAGTCTTCCATTAGAGTTTGTAAGGATCTTGTAGTATCCCATATTGCTTGGGAGGGATCCTGGGATGTACTAATAAGTAAAGGGTTCTCTCAATTAATAAGGGGCCTTTTGGGTGGGCTTAATAAAACCGCGAGGGACGAGATTGCTGGGCTAATCCTTGAGTTGCCAAAACGGACAATTTCTGATTAGTTGGGCCGAATCCTACAGATCTCTACTCCTTTTTATTCAGTAGTAGACTGATTTAATAAATTTTGTATCCAGGCAGAGTTTGTTGAGGAGCTTCTTCACGGTAGATTCGTAGACGAACAGTTTTCTCCAGCAGTGTTACATTCTTACCACTGGCAGGTGTGTTTTTATTTTATAGCCTTTTAGATGTGCATCTAAAAAAATCTCAAGGTATTTTTGGAATTTCGAATGTCTTTTGTGAATGTTCGGTTTGTTAACCGATTTGTAGTGGAATGGGCAGGTAAGAATTTCTAATATGAGCTACAATGTAAATGATGTCAACAGCAGAACTGTATCTAGAGGATTGTCTGGAGAGTCACTGAAGAAATTACCTTGTCATGTGATCTTGGATGAATTCAAGCCAACTCAGAGTATCTGCTGCTCCATATGTTTACAGGTTTTCTTTTTATATGTCCAACAATTTTAGGTAGAAATTTTTGGTCCATTAGTCATTGTTCATCATACTAATAACTGGTGCTTAGTTGTTCAACTATTGAACCATTTGGGGTAGGATAGAAGTTTAGTGGTTCTGGCAGCATGATAACCAAACCAAAGTGTTTTTCCACTATGTGGGATCGATTATTTGGATCTTTTGACGCTATTATATTTTATCTTGAATCATTGTGTTCCTTTGCAGGATATAGTATTAGGAGAACTTGCAAGGAGCTTGCCCCATTGCCACCACACTTTTCACTTGGTGTGTGTGGACAAATGGCTAATCCGACATGGCTCATGCCCCGTATGCAGACGGGATGTGTAGGTATTTGTAGGTCCGTGTTGTAGTGTACACAAAAGATGTGGACATAAAACCAGCTACTCCATGTATATACAGTGTGTCGATGAACGTATAATCTTGTACTTGAGGGCAGGCAGGGGCGAAGCTATACATTTTTTCTAGGTTGGACTAAATTAATTTTTTTATTTTCAAAATACAAAGTTTATTTTAATGTCAATTTATTTTAAACAAATCCTAAAGAAAAGTTTCATTGTTATATAAGAACACATCAGATTAAATAAATAATTTAATACAATTAGATAATTGAAGATATAATTTCATTTTTGTGAGGTAAAGTTGACTATGAGATATTAATTGAATATATTGCCTACTTATATACTAACATAATTAATTGTGATGTCAAATCTCAAACGACAATGAACTCATTTATTTATATGAGAAAAAAAAAAAGCAATGAGTTATACACTTAACCAAAATAATTTAAAGTAAAAATTAAAGAAATTATAAAAAACTTCGATAGTATATATTTATACAATAATATCCAAGACCAACTATAAAGAACCTAAACTCTACAATTTATTTGAACTATTTTAGTATCAGATTACACAATTAATTAAATAAAAATTACTGAAATAAGCGAAATTAAAATATCAACAATTTTTTTTTTTTAAAGAATAGTGAAAATAAATAAAAATAATTTTATAAAAGTAATGATATTACATCAAAAACAAACCGTAATAAAAAAATAATTGTTAGAATGGAATTATTGTTAATCTAATGGCATTTTTATAATTATATTATAATGACATTAATGTAAATAAATTAAAAATAAATAAATAAATAAAATTGGATATGCTATAGCCCATCTTTGCCCACACACAGACTCCCCCCTGCTTGAGGGTGGTTTCCATGTATGCAGTAGCATGATATCAAGAGGGATTGAGCTTTTTGCAGGTTGAGGAACTTGTACCTTTTGTGTCATAGATAGTTCCTCACAAATTGCAAGCTGAAAACCAACTGATTAAACTAGCAAAATAAATGTGGGTGCGATCCAATTGAATTGTTTAAATCTCGTGTTGAAAATAAGAAATTTGAGGTAGCAACACAAATTCAGAAGACAAAAAGAAAACAAAAAATCAAGTTGCAGAGACAACTAAAGAACCATCTAAATGTACACAAACAAACTTTTAAGGGCTTGAAAGCTTTGACATCTTCCACTGATGATGGAATCTGATTTTGAAAAGTTCATTTAGTGAGCTCAGATGTCACTGAAAATAATGTCATCCATTATCTCCTAGAATCAACAATATAAATGAAATTAACGTCTACAGATTTGTATCAAACGCATTGAATCAGCTTGAGTTATTCAATCACTATATAAAAAGATATGGTACAAAATATGCCTAAACAACAGCAGGCTCACCGCAGACTTGATTTCGTATCAGTAGATCCCTGACACCGTGAAAACCAATCCAATTACATGAACCAAGCAATAGGCTACTTATTTACTTGTGCAGCTTCAATAACCTGCCAGCCTAGAGAGCAATCAAACGTTGGATTCACCTAAATCACATTGAACTGGATACTCCATTTCTCTGTACAGGTACCTGAGGGGTGATCAATTGAGCTTTCATTGCACATTGCGATGATTCCATAGTAAATTCTGAAAGATCTTCTGTCAGGGAAAAAAAGGGCTCCGTTAAACATTCATTAACAATCAACATTCAATATGTTTCAGGCTTGTAATTTATGTGTTGATGGTGGTTTTTCACCTCGAGAAAGTTCAAAGATCGAGGAAGGGTAGAATGAAGTTTGTACTTGGCTAAGAGAGGATGATAGAGGTCCAAGGGCTCAGAGAAGCTGATGTCAAATAGAGGCGCCTGACCTCACTACATAGAAGAGTTCTCCCAATGGTAGAACCTGTTGTTGACGAAGGAAGCTGGGATACCGACCCGACCTGACCTGAAAAAGAAATGTTAGTTTTAAACTCGTTTGAGTATTCGTGGAAGCGGACCCGAGGTGGTCACTATTTATGAACCCCGATCTTGTTGAAGTAGTCGAAGTTTGACCAAATATCATCCACCTCGATATGTTGACCCGAGGAGCGGGGCTGGGATCACAGAGTCTGCTTGAGGTCATGTGTTGTATGCTATAGTTCAAATGATAAGTTTTGTAACACCCCTGCCAGAGCAGGATGCTACCGCTACCCAGGCAGGAGACAAGATTAACCCATCTCCATAAGCCTCTAAATCTACTGATAATCCGGCATGATGTATCCTAAAACTGGACAACCTGGATCTCAGTCCAGCATCAAAATGAACCTGAAATAAACATCATATACCAAAATGGACCTCGGGTCCAAACCAACAAAATAAAATCATCACCTAAGGGCTCCGCCCGCATCATCTATCAACACTCAAGGGCTCAGTGTCCACCACATCATGAATAATCAAAACATTTACTAATATATATATATATATATAAGTTTAAACTTCTCCCATAACACTTGCGAGGGTGACTGCCGCTTGGGTGATCCGCGTCTCGAGCATGACTTCCAAAGCTGTCGTGGTTGACCAATCTGTAAGCCAACCTGCAAAACTAGAAAACTGGTTTGGTGTGATTTTTAAAAACTCAGTAAGTAACCATACTACTATAAAAAAAACAAGACAAACATATCAACATATTAACAGATTTAATAGATTGTTACAAGTTCAGATTTACCAACTTTTATTATCCTTTATACTTTACCATGACAAATTTTCAAATCTACATATTCACACAATGCTATCTGGAACTTTCTAGAAATTTCGCATTTTTGAAGCTCTTCTGATGCAAATTTCAAAAATTGTTCAACATGAGAGTTGTTCGTCTCGAAAAAAAAGTCCGATGGTTCAAAAATCAACTCAATAGGAGTTCGTTTTCTATCTTTATAGCCGAGACAAGAAATATTTACGCATAGAATGATAAAATCAGAAATCGGGTAACTGGTTATCGAAACCACACATTTTCCAACGCGATGAAACTTCACTTTAAAATATTCTGATCTATTTTCTAACATAGAAACTCCAATTTTTGATGACCATCCCATTCCAATTCCTTAACTTTAATTCGAAAATCTTCCGGCACTGTTCTGAAAAACTCGGAATATTACATCCTCCCCTCCTTATAAAAATTTCGTCCTCGAAATTTCTCTGTCCTTATTTCTGATCATTTGGAAACGATCGTACGTACATTACCATTTTGTCCGTATTTAAAATCACCACACTTTACACCTTTTCAAAAGTTACGTATCTCACACTCCAATACAAACTATGCTATTTCAAAACGAAATATATCGAATCTTATATTTTATACCAATAACACATCAAAATTATCATCTCTATTCACACTCATCCATAGAAACAACAAACGCTCAAACCATTTCACATAGAAACATAAAGAAAGTCAAACACAGATTCTATACAGCCAATCACATACATCATCTGAAACGAGGAACATAACACATGTTCTTTGCATACAACCAAATACAGTTTCAAAATGAAAACTTATCACGAATTTCATACTATCTGATTTCATCCATAATATAAAACGGAACTCATTCATTTCACATCATGTCATTCTATATCGTATATGTAAACGACATCAATATCAAAGTTTATATTCATACATATCTCATCGCACATACAACTTTGTATAGTTAACCAATAGCACACATAACCATCACTATACCAATAAGATCAATCTAACTATAAACTACATACGTATTCTTATAACTAACATAATCTTTTATATCAACCATACATCCATTGTCACACAACACTTAAAATAATCATCCCACACAGCAGAAGTGATAACATCTCTTACATGCTCTTGTGTTGATAGCCTGGAATCTGTCAACCTATGTCATTATTCAAAATAGAAAATGTAAAACAATCTCTTTTAAAAACCATTTCGAAAATACATTTGAAAAACTCTTTTACTGTAAACAAAATCAGTTTCAAAATCCATTATCGTAAAACCATATTGAGCATCCAGCATAACTCACTGGACGAAACATAAACAAGCGCCCAATGTCCGAATCGCGCACACAGATCGGACAATGAACGAAATGATCCCCTGTCGACATAAGGTCTGGTCGGCCTACTGCAGTTGGGCAAACCCCTATACAATCATCACGGAAGGTTAACAACATAAAATCATCAAGTACAGTGATGAAAACATATCATATCGTATAATATCATAAACAATGCCAAAATGCATCAAATCAAAATGTAATTCTTTTGAAATCATTTTTCCCCCCCCAAACATAAATGTGTAAATCAAAAATAAAACTTTAATGCAAACTTTTCGAATACATACCGATCATCCACTCAGTCACACGCGCATAGACCAGACAGTGTACAGACCATGTCGATAGGGTAGTGGGCCAGTAAATTTTCGATGGTCTGGACCCCATAACAAGCGCCCCGGGGGCCAATCCGGAATGAAACATATACAAACACCACAGAGGGTCAAAAACATAAAATCATCAAACACTGTGATGGAAACAGATTTTCAAGCGTCTCGGCGGAAACAAGTTTTATAGTTTAAAAAATATCAAAATCATTTTCGAGCACCGAGACATAAACATATTATCAAGCACCACGACGGAAATATATCGATAAATCTAAAAATATGAAAACGTGAATCAAGCATCGAGGCAGAAATATTTTCTTTATCCTTTATAGTCAAAATCAAAACACCTTAAAACTTTCTTTCTTTTCAAAACACTTTTGTGGCAAAAATCAAATACCAAGTTTTCAAAACATGAGTCAAAATTTCCGTTCACAGTTCAGACTATCAACATCATAGAATTACCCGTACCTCAAAACACCTAGAATTCACATTACTTACTTATATAAATACCTATATAAACCACATACTTTTAACTTAATATACCTATACACATACATATATTCATAACATAGAAACATGTACTAATAATTCGAATCATCAATATCAATCAAAATCATAACACATCATACCATATAACAGAAATCAAATCAAATAACAAACATACGACTTATATGCTCTATAAGCAACATAAAACTTACTCAGACGATCAGATACCCTGTAGCAGCAGTCACCGACACCCTAATCTTTGTGCTGATGCCACAATTGTAACACCCCTGCTAGAGGTAGGATGCTACCGGTAGGAGACAGGATTAACCCATCTCCATAAGCCTCTAAATCTACTGAAAATCCGGCATGATGTATCCTAAAATTGGACAACCTGGATCTCAATCCAGCATCAAAACGAACCTGAAATAAACATCATTTATCAAAATGGACCTCGGGTCCAAACCAACAAAATAAAATCATCACCTAAGGGCTCCGCCCACATCATCTATCAACACTCAAGGGCTCTGTGCCCACCACATCATAAATAATCAAAACATTTACTAATATATATAGATATACAGATAGCGTGCTCAACACGATAAATAAAACAATAATGAAATATTTTAAGCTTCTTAAACTTCTAAACTTCTCCCAGGACACATGCGAGAGTGATTGCCACTTGAGTGATCCGCATCTAGAGCATGACTTTCAAAGCTGTCGTGGTTGACCAATCTGGAAGCCAACCTACAAAACTAGCAAACTGGTTTGGTGTGATTTTAAAAACTCAGTAAGTAACCATGCTACTATAAACAAATAAGACAAACATATCAATAGATTAACAGAATTAATAGATTGTTACAAGTTCAGATTTACTAACTTTTATTATCCTTTATACTTTACCATGATAAATTTTCAAATCTACAAATTCATATATATGTCAATCTATTAGCCAAACATTCAAATCACATAAAGCATCGACTCGAACATCACAAACAAGTCATTTTACATCGAATCCAATTCCATTATATGTGAAGCAGAGTCAGACTTATTATTTTTTATTACGATTAAACATCTTTGAAATATCATCAAATCGATGAAACAATCACACTTCTTTCAATTCAAAACATACTTCTCTTATATACATGCAAATATAATATCGTAATTCTTATACAGATACGTACATACCATTGTAACTTGGCAAACACACGTTATAACCTCTGATGTTTTCATTGGTTTCAAATCATCTATTCATTTCACATAAGCATAAACGATACATACATAGCACGAGTTCCATCATAGACATACACTCAGAAATATTTACGAACATCAAACAACCAACCATGAAGCACACACAACTGTTAGGGATATGCCCTATACCCAACTTGTGGATGGGCTATATGTACATGTATTTGTAATATTTTCATTAATTAATAAAATGGCAATCTTTATTATACGTGTCTTACAAAAATTATATGAATCATCAAACACTGTAATAAAGCCCTTGGAGTAATAAGATGATGGCTTCCATGCCTTATGAGAATCATTACTCTTAAACGTTCATAGTATAGTTTTGTGAATAATTTGGGCATTCACAAAGTGGAGAGACTAACATGATGATATGATCCACCCTTAAGTGGGGTAGCCGATCTCATAGGCTACTAGCGGAGATCCGTCCACTTGGTGTATCACATGGATGCATGAGTTGCTCGTGTCCATCGAACTGACCGCCGAAAGTTTTCACATGGAGTGTTTATCCCATATGTCTATGAGAACTTTCATGTATCGATTGTATGACTAGTCCTTAGACTTGAGGTCTTTACAATCTTATATGTGGATCAAATAACTTTGACATTCTCCTTCCCCGGTTCAAAAGATCCGGTCATAAGGGTATGATTGGGTCATTTGTTGAAACACATGAAGTTTGTAAAGATACAACAAAGATTCGCCACTCTCTCGGATAATATTTTCTTATAAGAGTAGTATTCCAGTTCGCGGGTTGATATGTGTGATCAGTTCTTGAGACTGTGGCCGCAGCGGAAGAATCATGTGAGATTCTTGGGTTAGCACGATTCATGACACTATCAACATCATACATTTGACCATATGGGTAGGCACTTTCCGTACCCTAGGTCAAAAGGTGGGGATACAGTGAGGCGATGGACCATATCATATGTAAATCGCATACATAATAGGTATATATATTTCCTTCTCATTTGGAGGCCTTGGCATGTTGCTAGATTTCAACCTTGGTCATTGAAATCGAACGACCATCTGATCGGAGGATAATTTATGTTTGATTAAATTATCACGATTCATTTCATGTCCAACTTGAGGGGAACCCAAAAGGTCACACACAACAAAGTCGAAATCAATGGTTAACAGTGCACAGTACAAATTTAACAGCATATATGATTGTTGTAGGAGTTGTATATAAAAAGTTCAATGTGTTTAATTATTGAACAGATCATTTATGAGGTTCCATAGTGGCTTAGGGATTGATGAATGACGATAGGGGCACTTTGGGAATTGGAATAAAAAAAATGTGATTAGTAATGTGAATAGTAACATGAATAGTAATGTGAATAATAATTTTTTATTTATTTGTTATTTGTTTTGAATTCTAATTCGCCAAAACTCTTATTAGGATTTTATAATCTCATTAAACCACTAAATTAAGATCCAATGGCTAAGATTAATTAGCATTTATCCCACATCAGATTCTTAATTAATTTTGTTGTCTTTGGAGCACTTATATAAACCCAAAGAATTCTTTACAAATTTTTACACAAAACCTTTCATATATTGGGTTTATATAAGTGAGCAACTCTAAAGTTTAAGAGTGAGCCACTGATTTTGAGGATCCTTAAGTCTAATTGACTAGAGGAACCTCAAGTTAAAAGTTTTGAGGTATTTGCCTAGGCTAGCACCAAAGGCAAAATACCCGTGCACTCAAGACGTAGTCTTGCCGTTGAGTTTTGGCTTTGGTGTGTGCACCTTTGGAGGCCACACACTTGGGTGGCTCTTTGCAACGTGGAAGAGCTTGATGAGTTCGAGAAAAGCTTGTAGATTGGAGGGAGGACTGGAGGAGTCTTCGGTTCAAGTAAGTCTTTTTATTTCTTTATTTTAATTAGAGTTCTTATGATAGTTATCATGTTTAGGTTTATGTTCTTTGCATGTTTTATGAGTTTTTATGCTTAGAATATATAGTAAAACATGCATAGGCTTGTAGAATAAAAAAAAAGGGTCTTGGGCAAAGAGATAGCGCATCATAATTTTATTTTTTTAATTTTCCGCTGCGCACTCGTGGCCGCTTCCCAACAGTGATATCAGTGCGCCGTTTTTGTTTTGATTAGTTCTCTCTCATTTGAACTTGAAATTGGGTGTGTAAAAGCTCGTTGGAAAGCTAACACCCTGAACTTAATTTTAGGTACAAGTTTTGCATGATTTGGTTAAGATTTGAATTGTGAAATTACATTTAAAGTTCACGCATCTGTAAAAAAGGTGAATAGTAAATTTATTTGAATAAAATAAAATGAAATATCATAATTAAATATTAATCAAAGTTATTTAATACCTAAAATAATTCCAACATATTAAAACTCATATGCTTGATGATTCTATGTATGATTAGAATTGGCATGATTATTTTAGGGTGCAAGCATCTAGAGACTTTCTAAGGAAATAGAGAGTGTATTGCTTATCCCTTAGCTAAGTAATTATTCCGTGATCAACTTAGAGATTTATTACATTTAAGGCTAATAAATATAAATCACTTGTTTATAATAAAAGATATTATAAAAGATACAAGTGGGGTGGGACCAAGGCGTTAATAAAACTTTCCAAACTAAAGTTAATTTAACCAAAGGTATTACTAGAGTTAGATAATGATTTGGTGTCTTCCTTCACTCACTACCTTTTTTATAGCCAAAAAAAAAAGCTGTGAAGACATCTAGATAATCATTTACTCAAAGCTTACCTTAAAGCATTTAAAGTGTTGGACTAATTTGGAGGATCTATTGTTTATTCCTGTCACCAAGGCAATAAGAGCCTAAGAGGTAAGGGTATTTAAGAGAGTTCGCTCCACCATCCCTCTGGGGAATTTTCAATGGAGGAATCCATTTGACAGTTATTCACTTAAACTTGCTAAAATCCTCAATAATAATTTAAGTCTAAAATTTGCCTCCCATTGTTAAGTATAGACCTAAAGGGCTTAAACTGTATTGGCAGGTTTAGGCTTTACTAGACTGACCAATACCAATTTGTCCCTAAATCGTACTATTGACAATGGTTTGACTTTTCTAAGTCATAAGATGCAGCGACCCTTAGGCGTGGTCTTATAACTTAGTGGCAAAGATTGGGTGTCCACGAGGACTAGCATAAGCTATGACATGTTTGATTGCCCAACCCAATGATCAAGGAATTGTGATATATATCATAAATTGGTTGGGAACCTACCTAATTATCGTATTTTATAACGACCGACCCTAGTCGGAGTTATGAAATGATGATAATGGGATCCTTGCCCACAAGAAATCCATCATATTGGGGTTGATGCGATTTGCTTAAAATTTTAAAATAATTGAGTAGGAGCAACTTCATAATATTAAAAGCCCATGTTATTATGAAACATTAATGAAAACATATTCCTAATTTTAACATTCTCTCTTAACAGGTGGGTTAAAATATTTAACAAACATTCAAATGGCAAACAGAGTATCACTTCGTTCCATCCTTGATGAACATAAGCTCAAAGGGGACAACTACAATGATTGGTTTAGAAATCTTAAAATTATCTTACGACAAGAAAAGATTTTCTATGTTCTTGAAAGACCATTTCCCCTGAACTCGTAGAAGATGCTGACCAAAATACATTTGATGCTTGGAAGAAACACGTCGATGATGATGAGCAAGCAGTTTGCATTAAGCTTGTCTCTATGTCGGACGAACTTCAAAAAGCTCACGAAGATATGGATGCTCAAACCATCATCTTTCACTTGAAGGAGTTGTATGCAACTTCTGTTCATACCGTGAGATTCCAAGTGTCATGTGCCTTATTCCAAACAAAGTATAATGAAGGATCTGTTAGTGGACATATGCTTAAGATGATTGGCTACATTGAAAAATTGGCCAACCTCGGGTTCATCATGGATCATAAGATAGGTCACGATCTAATTCTTCAGTCCTTACCAAAAGACTTCTCTAACTTTATTATGCAGTTTCATCTGTCTAATAAATAAGCTACTTTAGCAGAATTGCATAATCTGATAAAGCAAGCAGAGAAGAACTTGAAACCGGAGCTTAAAACCTCCATCATGCTTACGGGTATGGACCTGAAGCCACGAGGCCCAAAGAAAAATAAGGGCAAGGCCAAGGCTCCAGATCACCTAAAGCCCAATGGTAAGGTGGAGAAGAAAAAAGGGAAATGAGAAATGTTTCTTTTGTGGAAAGAATGGTCATTGGAAGAAAGACTGCAGATCCTTGAAAGCCAAAGAAGCTAGGGAAGCCCAAGAGGCCAAGAATCCCAATGCTTCAGGTATGTTGTATATGATTGAACTATATTCTCAAAACTATGAACCTTCTACTTGGGTGCTTGACACCGGTTGTGGGACTCACTTGTGTAACAATGTGCATGGCCTGAGAAACAGTAGGAGACTCCGTCATGGGGAGGTTGACTTACGCATGGGTAATGAAGCAAAACTGGCTGCATTGTACGTGGGGACTTATTCATTAGTTTTGCCGAATGGTTTAGTTTTAGACTTAGAAGATTGTGTTTATGTACATTCTCTAGTAAAGAACATCATTTCAATTTCTTCTTTATGTAATAAAGGCTTTTCATGCGTAATAAGTTGTAATGAATGTTCTATTTATTTCAATGAAATAAAATATGGAGATGGTATTTTGAATAATGGTATCTATGTCTTACAAACTAACAAAGAATGTTAAACCTCTAATATATACAACGTTAACTCGAATAATCTCAATAAATCACTTCTATGGCACAGTCGCTTAGGTCATATCAATGAAACAAGATTAACTAAGCTACATAAGGATGGGTATTTCAGACCCTTCAAATATGAACCTTATGGAACTTGTGTGTCTTGTTTACTTGGTAAAATGACCAAATTACCCTTTAAAGGTAAAAGACAGCGTGCAGCAGAGACATTAGAACTCATACACTCTGATGTATGCGGACCAATGTCAGTCACCGCTAGAGGTGGATTCTCCTACTTCATTACCTTTATCGATGATCACTCGTGATATGGGTATGTGTACCTTATGCGGTACAAATCTGAAGCCTTTGAGAAATTCAAAGACTTCAAAGCTGAAGTAGAAAACCAGCTTAATAAAAGTATTAAGTCACTAAAGTCTGACCGAGGGGTGAATACTTAAGCGACGCATTTCAAGATTACTTGAGAGAAAATGAAATTGTTTCCCAGTGGACTCCTCCGGGAACTCCACAGCATAATGGGGTCTTCGAAAGGAGAAATCAGACATTATTAGATATGGTCCGATCAATGATGCCATGCACGGATCTACCTCTTTCATTTTGGGGTCTTGCTTTAGAAACTGCAACACTACTACTAAACCAAGTTCCTTCCAAGACTGTTAGTCAAACACCATATGAGTTATGGTCTGGGAAACGTCATAGTCTTAGTTATCTAAGAGTTTGGGGGATGTGATGCATATGTTAAGCTCACACAAACTAACAAATTGGATGATAGGGCAATTAAATGTAAGTTTGTAGGATATGCCTTGAACTCAAGAGCATACATGTTCTATGTCCCAAATGAACAAAGAACATTTGTCTCACGAAATGCTAAATTTCTAGAGAATGAATTCCTTCTCAAGAAATATAGTGGGAGTAGACTTGACCTCGATGAGGTACATGAAGAACAAACTACATAACTAGAACTAAGCCCCAGACCCCTCAAAAGGGCAGCGATGAAACAACCATAAGGTTATGAACTTAGAAGGTATGGTAGGGAAAGATATGAGCCTGAAAGATATGGTTTCCATATTGATGAGGAACATGATCAGGTCATTGATAATGACGATCCCACCAGTTATGACGAAGCAATGCGTGACATTGATTCAGTCAAGTGGCTTGAGGCCATGAAATCCAAAATATACTCTATGTATTAAAATCAAGTCTGGGACTTGGTGGATGCACCTGAAGGGATAAAACCCATAGGGTACAAATGGATTTACAAGGGTAAAACTAATGCAGAAGGCAACATCCAAACCTATAAGGCTAGGTTGGTGGCGAAAGGTTATAGATAAATCCAAGGAATTGACTATGACGAAACCTTCTCGCCTGTTGCAATGATAAAGTCCATTCGAATTTTACTGGCACTAGCTGCACACTTTGATTATGAGATTTGGAAGATGGATGTCAAAACAGCTTTCCTTAATGGGAACCTCGTAGAGGAAGTCTATATGACACAACCTGAGGGGTTTGCATCTAATGATGATCATAATAAAGTGTGCAAGCAACGATCTATTTATGGACTCAAGCAAGCCTCCAGAAGTTGGAATTTACGATTTGATGAGACAATCAAAGAATTTGACTTGATCAAAAATGTAGACGAGCCTTGTGTTTATAGGAAAAGTAGTGGGAGTGCTGTTGTATTTCTTGTATTATATGTCGATGACATATTAATCATCGGGAATGATATTCCCATGATGCAAGCCACCAAGCAATGGTTATCTCAGAATTTCTCCATGAAAGATTTGGGAGAAGCAGCCTACATCCTCAGCATTAAGATCTACCATAATAGATCTAAGAGGTTGTTAGGACTTTCTCAATCTACGTACATAGATAAAGTTTTGAAAAGATTCAAAATGGAAGATTCCAAAAGAGGTAATTTACCTACTTGTCATGGAATCAAATTATCTAAGGAGCAATGTCCACATACTCCTTCAGATAGAGAGCGTATGAGTAGGATCCCTTATGCTTCAGCAATATGATCGATCATGTATGTCATGCTATGTACAAGATCTTATGTCTCTTATGCTCTTAGCATAACGAGCAGGTATCAGGCAAATCATGGTGAGCAACACTGGGCTACTGTCAAAACAATCCTCAAGTATCTAAGAAGAACTAAGGATGTGTTTTTGACATACAGAGTGGGTCAATAACTCTAGATTAGCAACATGGTTTCAAAAACCTTAAAAGAATAGTTATAACTACAATAGTCACAACACTTCCTTCATTACACATGCTTCACACTTCTCCAAAACTTCCATCATCAAAAACCACAAGGAACAAAGAAAGAAACATCCTAAGAATGTCATATATTAAAGCCTAGAACCTAAGGAACATATTCCTTACTAATAGCAAGTTTGAAAAACTTACTAAATTTCCAAGCTTTTGAAGTTTTCTTTCTTTCTCAAGCTTTCTTTTGGTTTCTTCAATGGTGTCTCTCTTTTGTAAAAGTGTATTAGGTTTAAACTAAATGAAAAGAAAATGAAAACAATTTATACTTGTGTAAATTAAGCCTAGGCCGAATTTACAAGGCATAGAAATTCAAGTTTTCATTTCAAATTCATTTCAAATGCATTTGCTATCTTAATACAAATATCTAAAACTACTTTATAGATATTTATTTAAGTCAACAATTGAAACTAATGTCATTTACTTTAAATATCCTAACATAAGATATTTATATTTTAATTAATTTAATCATTTAACAATTAAATAACTAATTAATTAATCAAATACAAAGATATTAAATATATGTATAATATTTAAATTAAATATTAAAAACATATATTCATTTAGGATAAAAGTCAAATAACTCATTTTGACTATTAATTAATATGTATTTAAATTAATCAAGTATTAAATGTAAATACACAATAATTAGGCAAATGACTATCTAGTCTCTTTAGCACGTATCTTGCGTCTAACCTTTAAACGACTTTATAAATAATCATTATTATTTATTAATGTTGCTCTAGTGCTCTACGAGTATGTTTCATTATTGAGACTCTCAAGGTTCAGGTATATCCGTCACGAAATCTAATTTCGTGTCCATAATCTATCCACCCGTAGATTATGACGATCACGGATAATCTCGCTGAACCATACAGGCCGAGGTCATGGCAAATGTATAATTCCTCCGTCACAGGTATCCGGATAAATCCCAGAGATATAGATGTAAACGTCAAATCTCTATCGGGATTATCCAGTCGACTATTCTATTAGCAATATCTAAAAGAATGTTTAGAACTAGCTTCTAAACTTTACCACGGGCCATGGTTTTATCTGATTGCTAATCATATGGACTACCTATGCTCTGATACACAGAACTGACGGATCCTATCTTGATACACATAGGACACCCTGAGGATCTGTCTACACCCAACGAACAGGCGGAGGTCTGATCTAAATAGATCAGTGACGTGACTGCCGTCTAAGTGTAGAAGATGTCTCATGTGCCCACAATGGCATCTCAAGTCTAAGAATCACAAGTGCTACTCAACCCAAGAAGATTCTTATTGACGCTGGTGTACCATCCATTAAGAATCTTCGGTGAGTCGTTCAGTGTTTATCCGCTATAAACACCTACACGTCTATACTAGTCTCCAAGACTAATGGTTCATTGAGAAACCATTGGAATCATATATTCCAGTATACGAAATGTACCGGTCTCAACGGGTTTACTATACTGACCAAGTAGTGTAAACCTTGACCAGGAACAGTCTGAGAATGACAACGTCATGATACTCTCAATGTCCGTTGCGACGCTTTTGCAACTGTATCATGACTAATCATTCTAGGGTCATTACGTCTTTACCATATAGAAATATAGATTATATTATAGAAACTGCATATATTATTCATAATAATAATGTTTTACAGAAGTATTTAACAGAAATACAACCGGGAATTGGCGCTCTGAGCCAGCAACAAAATCTCCCACTTGCTCTAGTGCCAATATCGATTGTATCTAATACCCATCGACTCCACGTGTTTATCAAACAACTTCGGAGGTATGGCCTTCGTCAGCGGGTCTGCTACATTATCTTCACTCGGTACCTTGCACACGACAATATCCCCTCGCGACACGATCTCTCGAATGATGTGGTACTTGCGTTCCACATGCTTTGACTTCTGATGTGCCCTCGGTTCCTTTGCTTGCGCAATGGCTCCAGTATTATCACAGTATAACGGAATCGCATTCTCGATACTTAGGACAACTCCCAATTCTGTGATAAAGTTCTTTATCCACACAGCCTCTTTTGCAGCTTCAGAAGCTGCAATATATTCCGCCTCAGTGGTGGAATCAGCTGTCGATCCCTGTTTGGAACTCTTCCAACAAACTGCACCTCCGTTAAGGGTAAAGACAAATCCAGATGTAGACTTTCTATCATCGGGATCCGATTGGAAATCGAGTCTGTATACCCATTAACCTGCAGTTCGTTTCCTCCATAAACTATTAACTTATCCTTAGTACCTTTAAGATACTTTAGGATATGTTTAATGGCCATCCAATGGTCATTACCTGGATTGGACTGATATCGACTAGTTACGCTAATAGCGAAACTGATATTAGGCCTTGTACATAACATGGCATACATTATGCTACCCAAACAGGAAGCATAAGGTTGGTTAGACATTCTAACCTTCTCATCTTCTGTTTGTGGACACATCTTCTGGAAAGATGAATCCCATGTCTGAACGGTATGTTTGCTGTCTTACAGTTACCAAAGCTATACCGTTCTAAGATCTTATCTACGTACGTTGATTGGGATAACCCAATCAGCCTCCTTTGTCTATCTCTATAGAGTTTTATCCCTAAAACATAGGAGCTTCTCCCAGGTCCTTCATGGAGAAATTCTTACAGAGGTACGCTTTCACGCTTTGCAACATACCTAAATCATTCCCAATGATTAGGATGTCATCAACATATAGGACTAAAAATACGACCATGCTCCCACTGGCCTTCTGATACACACAGGATTCTTCCGAATTCTTGAGAAAACCAGACGATCTAATAATCTCATCGAATCGAAGATTCCAACTTCGTGAAGCTTGTTTAAGTCCATAAATGGACTTCTTAAGCTTACATACCATGCCCGAGGTTTCGCTGGATGTGAAACCTTCCGGCTGTTCCATATAGATTTCTTCATCAAGAAATCCATTTAGAAAAACCGTTTTGACATCCATTTGCCAAATCTCGTAGTCATGATACGCAGCTATAGAAAGCAAAATCCGGATAGACTTAAGCATTGCCACCGGCGAAAAAGTTTCATCGTAGTCGACGCCAGGTCGCTGCGTGTAACTTTTGCTACCAGTCGGGCCTTGTAAGTTTCAACCTTACCGTCAGGCCCGCGCTTCCTTTTGTAAACCCATTTACAACCGATAGGAACAATTCCTTCGGGAAGCGGAATCAAGTCCCAAACTTGATTTTCATGCATTGAGTCAATCTCGGATTTCATGGCACTTTGCCATTTCACGGAGTCGATGTCCAACATCGATTCTCTATAGGTGAAAGGATCTGTCTCTTCAACTAAGAGAACATCCAGACTCTTTTCTTGTATCAAATACAAGCGTTCAGGAGGTCTAGATACCCTTTCCGACCTACGGAGTGTGTGTGTTGAAGGTCCTTCATCTACTTGAACTTCAGGTTCCTCCGTTGGTTCGTTGTTTTCAGGTTGGACTTCATCAAGCTCAACCTGTCTATGATTACCACCTTCTGACAAAAATTCTACTTCTAGAAATTTTGCGAAGCGAGCTACGAACACATTTCGATGCTCGGTATCATAGAACAGATATCCCCTCGTATTCGAAGGATATCCGACAAACTTAAACTTTTGCCCTCGAGGCGAAAGCTTATCTTGCTGAGTCACCCTGACATAGGCAGGACAACCCCAAACCTTAATATAATTAAGATTTGGTCTCCTACCGAACCATATCTGATACGACGTCGTAGGAACAGCCTTTGAAGGAATCTTATTCAAAAGATGTGCGGTTGTTAAGAGAGAGTAACCCCATAAGTAATAGGGCAAATCTGTGAAACTCAACATCGATCGGACCATATCCAATAAAGTCCGATTTCTCATTTCAGATACACCATTGTGCTGTGGTGTACCTGGAGGAGTATATTGAGTGAGAATCCCATTCTCCTTCATATAATCCATGAACTCACCACTCATATATTCACCGCCTCGATCTGATCGAAGGCATTTAATATATTTACCAGTTTGTTTTTCCACTTCATTTCGGAACTCTTTGAACTTTTCAAAGGTTTTTGATTTATGTCGCATCAAATACATATAACCGTACCGTGATAAATCATCGGTAAAGGTAACGAAGTAAGAATAACCACTGTGAGCAGTTTAACTTAGTGGACCACATGCATCAGAATGTACGAGTTCCAGTAAGTTAGTGGCACGGTGTCCAACACCAGAAAATGAGGCTTTGGTCATCTTACCCTGAATACATGATTCACAAGTTGGATAGGATTCAATGGTAAGATCTGATATCAAACCATTCCTAACCAATTGGGTAAGGCGTTTAACACCAATGTGACCAAGTCTCATATGCCAAAGTTCAGTATTATTAATTACAGGTAAACTACGTTTATTAACTCCAGTACTTAATATATCTTTTGAAGTTTGCAATGTATAATGACCATGCTGGTTTGGACAACTAAGGATCTGAATATTATTTTTATCATATAAATACAAAGAACTATTCTTAATATTAATACAAAAGCCTTCTGTATCCAATACAAAAAGTGATATAATATTAGCGACACATCCCGGTACAAAATGACAGTCATATAACAAAAGTGTCCCATTCGGCAATGAGATCTCGCATACTCCCACTGCAACTGCATCCAAAGAGTCTCCACTCCCGAATCGCAACTGCATCTCTCCAGGCTTCAGCCTCCTACTTTCCTTCAGCACCTGCAACGAATTGCAAATGTGAATGGGACAAGCAGAATCTAAAATCCAGCTGGATGTAACGGCTTCACAAGCCAAAGATAAATCAATAACAGGAAAAAAAAAGTACATGATGTAGATGCTCTGTCTCTCCTCACTTGGGCAATGTAATCAGGACAGTTCCTTTTTCCAGTGCCCAACTTTGCCGCAGTGGTGGCATTTGTCTTCAGAAGCCCTTTTGGGCTTTGCAATCTTCGCCTGTTGTTGAGGACCAAAAGCCTCTTCTTCTTCTTGCCTTTCTTGTTCTTTCCCTTGACCATCCTTGGGAAGAAGTGTTGGACAAAATGACCCATAGCGTCACTATTTGTACAGATCACGATGTTGTTGTACAAATTAACTATGTGACAAGGAAATTTCACTCTCATCATTTGTGATTAGATCACCATAAATGTATAAATGAAGAGAGGTCCATATGATTAGTTCCTGGATTGAGAATGATATGAGACAGTATCAATCCCCGAAGGATTAATCATTAAATATCCCTAGCCGGAGTATTATCGAGACAGGACATCGATAATGCGGAATAGGCTAGTATTGCACTTGTGCGCGTTGTGAGGGCACAACGGCATAGTTCTCATATATATAAGTATTGGATACTTATGCAAGTGCGATAGGAGGTCGTGTTTCACCGATGGTACGGGAAACAGCTTCGCTCTGGATAGACCCCTCATAATCTCATTGGTATTATGACTATATGTCTATGGGAGGCCGAAATCAAGGTAGGTGTGTATAGTCTTAACCTGAGACTTGCATCGCTAATACTTACGATAATCGATAGACTTTGGTCTTGGTGGTACAGGGCTTTAACCGGTTCTGCGTACACCAATTCTGGGTTTATCAGAGAGTCGTAGTGTATTGGGTGTGATGTCAAGACGGATGTATCACTTCAATCATAGTGGAGATGATGTCACGCAGGATATGGTATTAGTGCTCTTAAGTGTTGCGCAACCAATCAGGATATTGTGACCAGGTCATGAATATCCGATTATAGAGACTAGTTACTAGACATCCGACATGTGCTTCGGACGGGGCAGACACTTATCCAGCCCCAGCCCTAGCACGTGACTATCCGATACTGGGCCGATATACACAATACTACGGTATACTACGCTTGATACAGATCTATATATTCCTGTAAGAATATTTCTGGAGAATTGGTAGGCATGGCGCTTTGCTAGAAGCCAACCTTGTCTTGTAAATCGGTATAAACGTAGTACGAGGTACTTACGTGTTCGGATAATCCGACGATCGTATTTACTGCCAACATATCCGGAGATCTCATGGTCGCTTCCTGAAGATTCACCGATGATGTATAACTCGCACTTAATTAATCTAGGATTAATTAGAAGAGAGAGAAAATTAATCTGGGATTAATCACGGAGATATTTTATATCTGAGATAAAATATTAATTAAAGAGAGAGAACGATTAATTTGGAATTAATCGATAAAAATATATTTGATATATATTATTAGAAATTGGATTTTGACGCGGAATTGAAATTAGATTTTAATTCGGGCGAACGAATTAATTTAGAATTAATTCGTTAGCGACGTGAATAGTGATTTCGCTAGGCGTAATCATTTAATTACGACGCAACGGAAAATTCGTTAATTTGGAATTAACGAACCCGAGCCCGGGATTATTTGCGAGCGCATTCGCATTTCGAATTCGAGTGCGACACGCAAGTCAAATCGAGCGTCAAATCGCTAGTCACATCAAGTGTCAAATCACATGTCACTTTGAGTGATGTGACATTTGAGTGATTGATGTTGTAGTTGAAATTGAAAGCATTTAATAGCTTTTGCTTTATGCTTTTTGACTTTTGTTTTTTGAAATTGAAAAAATGGTAATTGGTTATTAATTTTTGAAAATATAAATAAACCAAATGCATTTTTTAATGTAACTCTCTCTCTTCTCTCATTCACGTTTTCGTGAAACCCTTTCCCTCTCTTTTCATCTTCCTCATCTCACGGCTTGGAGCCATTTTTTTCTCCAATTTTTGGTTTGACCGAATTTGTGAGAAGCAAAGGAAGAAGAGAAGTGCTAGCACACACACATGGGTTATATTATGGTGATAGGGAAACAAATTTGTGAGCTTGGAAAGCTTGAAGCTTGGAGCTTCAATGGTGTTCATCCATGGCCGAATTTTTCAGGTCAAAGAGGAGCAAAACCGAGCAGTCCACTGCATGAGGGAGCTACTGCCGAACTCAATGGAGGATGAAAATGGCTTGTGTCCTTCTTCGCATCAAAACCGATCTATGTGAGTAATGATTCCGCCTTACTCCTTTGATGTATTCACTCGTTTTATGCATGATTGATGATTCTTGGGACTTGATTGAAACTCAACAATGGTATCTTGAGCTATTGGTTGCATAAAACGAATTAGGGTTCTTGAGCAAAATTTGGGGCTTTTTGATTTAATCATGATTTTAACAAATTGTTTGTTTAAGAATGCTTGTATATGAATAAATTAGAGTTATATGTAATCAATTTGATGAAAAATTAATTGTATTGATTTTCCCCAATTTGCTTAATGTTGGCCAAAACTTTAATTTGGGTAAACTCAATTGAGCATCAAATGATTAAATTGTTTAGTATAGTATGCTTGAATGAGGTTGAATTGATGTTGTGCATAATCAATTTCATGAAATTTGGTTCGATCCATTTTTCCCTAAATTTTGGGCATGACAAATTTGGGTAAACTTGATTTTGAGCATGTTTAATGAAATTGGATGATTTAGAATGCTTGAATGTTGTTTAATTGATGATTGATTAGATCAATTTGATGAAAAAGTGTTTGGAACAATTTTCCCCAATTTGCTTGTGATGGCCGAATTTGGCAAGTGCCCTATTGTCTTGGTTTTTTGATTTTTTGTTCATTGGATGACTTAGAAATCATTTGGGGATGTTGAATTTATGTTTGATTGGGTTCAATTGGATTGAATTTGATTTGGGCATTTTTTCCCCTTATGACCGAGACTTTAGCATGTATTAATTGGGTTTGATTTTGATTTAATTATGTTGGACATGATTAATTGATGTTAAGCATGATTAATTGGAGAAATTTGATGTTTTGGAAACTTTGATTTGGGCAATTAATAATGCTATACACTTTAGGTAATTTAATTGGAAAATTTGGAATTTGGAATTAATTATTGGGCTTAAAATTGGATTTGGGCTTTCAAAGTTGTTATTGGGTTTATTGGACTTTGTTGTACAAAGTTGTTTTAGGCCAAAATTGGTTAGATCCAATTAGGCCCAAAACCGCTTCCAAAAGGCCCAAATGCGACTAATGAACCTTTAACGTTTAATTGGGCCTAAATTAATTTATGGGCTTATGGGGTAACTCCCGGATTGGACTTTAGTTGCGGGTTTGATCCGAGTTGACCAAAAGTCCACGCCTCAAGAAATTAATTAAAAGCCCATTGGACTTTAATTAAATTAATATTGGATATTAATCGGCTTTGAGACCCGTAACGATTAAATTTGGAATTTAAGTCGTAAAGGTTTATTTTATAAAGTGTAATATTTAATTTGGAATTAAATAATGAATTATAATTAAATACGTATTAAATTGATTTAATCATGTAATTTAATTTAATTAGTAGAAATCGTACTTTGAGTACGTGTTCGCAATACGAGTTTGACTCAAACAAAATCAAATCTTTGTTTGAACATTGGATGATCACTAATTATCAAGATTAATTAATTGGATTAGATTGATTGATAACATGCTTGTATGAATACATGGTTGTGATGTTTGAATAATGTATATCGGATGGATATTAGCCGGGTGGGCGATTTTTAGAAATTGTTGTAATAAATTTGATTTATTAAATTGGACCTGCGTGTCCAGCCTTATCTCCTATTTCTTTGTATTCTCTTCTCACCTATTCCACTCCATGTAAATGAGGTTTCTTTAGACAGTGTAGTGTAACGGGTAGAGTAATGCAAGTGCTAGCTTGGAGAGAGAAAGTGAGAGATTTGATCTAGGATCAATGTGTAAAATATCCATCCGCATAACATTATTATTTTATCATATGCGCTTTATTATGTTGTTTAGAATGCATGTTTAAGGGTGTATGATGATGAGACCTTAACAAAGATAATTAAAATTGGTAGCCAATTTGCACGCGAAAAGCCCTCATTAATATCAAGCGTTTTATTTTCCTTCCATTGAGTGATTTTTACTCAAGATCCGAGATTGGCAGGGGTTGTTGGCCAAAGTCAAGCCCTTGTCCGTCAAAGATGTGTTTTAATCACGAAGCTTTGTTCCATATCGGTGTCGTGTCCAAGTTGTGGTTTGTTGGCCAAGTCAAGACCACTTCTTGTCCATTGACATTGATTACGAAGCTTCCATGTCAATGGGTCCGCGCTTGACTGGGATCACTAGGTTTGTTGTGCCAAAGCCAAGGCCTAGTTGATTCAGAGGAAAAAGGTTAGGGTATACATTCGATGTATAGGCATATATAAGATATATGTTTTGGGACTGGATGTCCACCTACTGGATCTAGGAGTTGGATAAGATCCAATTGATCTTCGAGATCTACCTAGTTAATTATCATACATTTGTTGCCCAAAGTCAAGATTGTGTGATATTTAACGGGATCCTAGCCCACTAGGAAACACGGTTTCCCGAGTACTCGACAGAGGGTTAAAGGCTCGACGAAAAATAGTGGGAGGTAAGAATTGAATTTGCAATACTCGTTCAATTACTCGCCATACGCGCTCATTTAAATTATTTCGTCATTAGATTAAATGTTAGTTGGACTAATATTTTAAATTGTTGTTTTAATAAACAGTTGGACTGTATTATACTTGATTATATATAATTGGATTATATTAATCAATATATTTGAATTAATTAATTTCAGTTTACAGTTGATTTTTAATTGGATTATAGTAATCAATGTAATTGAGGTTAATTAATTTGGATTATATTTGATTATATAGTTGGACTATTATAATCATTAAAATATTATAGTACCACTAATCGTTGATTAAATAGTTGGACTATTGTAATCAAGATAAAATTGAAAAGTTGGATATTTAAATATAATCTGGGATTAAAAATTTTAATGATTTCCTTTTCGAATTGGGATAAATAATAGGTTACTTTATTTGATAAAATAACTTATTATACCTTAGCCCAAAATTAAGCAAAGTAAGTAGAGCGTAAAATCTTTGGAAGATTTATGTGATGATGACTTTAATGCTTAATTTAATATACTTGTCATAAATCTAATTTTAGATTTAAAGTATTAAAATTGCAATTTATAATTCTTGGAAAATTAATTGACTATTCTAGAGGAGATAAAGTCAAAGTTTACAATTGGGCATGTAGCACGAGGTGCACATCGTTTCGATATTCTAAGAACCCAAAGCTTGGCCTAAGGTTTCTGAAATATTGAAAGATAATTGACATATCCCAAAGTGACTCCCATTTGGATATGGCAGACACGAAGGAATTAAAGAAAGGGCGAGGCTCTAACTTTAAAAATATTTGTCTTAGTTATGTTCACAGCTAGTATTGAAATTAGATTTTAAATACTTAGTGTGGTACATAAAATATATGTATTGATGTTCAGAATCTGCTTTGAGCAGGATACTGACTTCAAGCTGAGATTGCTCTGCGAATCGGAAACGGGACGAAAGTCGCTGTTTCGACCGTAGATACCTAAGTTTAGGAACTACCCTTTGGGTATATACTTAAATTAGGAACTGTTATAATGTAACTAGTTTGACTAGAGACATTATCTCTATTCAGTGTTTAATCCGTTGCGGATAAAACCTTTATATTATAGAACAAGTGTTTTATTATATAAAGATGATACTGAGATAAATACATTAGATGTAAATAACAGAATTTATATTTGAATATAAATAAATCTCAAACATATAAAATGACAAATAAATAGCTCAAATTGATTTGATCAATAGAGACTTATTTGTGGCATTGTTGTCTAGGACACAATTTAACGAGACTCGTATATCCACACTTTTGAAGAGTGGGTACTAGGACTGATTTGACTATTCAAAAAGGTCTGCGAATCTAGTTTATTAGGTAAAGTACCTAAATACTATTTGCTTAGTAATAGTAAAAGGGCCACCGATCTGTTAGCCCTATTCATGTGAAGAAGTGGGCCCATGTCTAGCTAGGCTAGATGTGAACATGAATATTTCGTGACCCTAAAACGGATGTGGCATCACGTTATGGTTATGTGTTTCTTTTGAAGAACACAAATCGGAAACTTATAGAGTTTCGACACGAAATAGACAAACAGATCGGCTATAGTATTATACCGCCCGCCACGGTAAGACCGTATTGGAAAATACTTAAGCAGTAAGTTTCATATGTACTTGAAAGAGTATAGTATTCTTTCAAATGAGGACTCCTCCCGGAACACGTCAAAGTGACGGTGTGTCCGAACGGATTAACCGAATCATGTTAGACATGATAAGATTAATCAAGAGTCGCTCTGAGCTACCATTTCCTTCAACGGATAAGTTTTAAACAGTGCAATAACTTATTTAGAATAAGGTTCCATATAAATCTGTTTGACAGATGTCATATAGGATATGAACATGGAAGAAACAAGGTTTCTCATTCCTGATAATTTGGGTATGCCAGGCATAACGTTTGGATGATACCAACTAAGGACCCAAATTGGATAAGTGCCAATATAGGTTATCCTAAGGGAAACCATAAGTATAGTACTTATAAATCTCACAGGAGAACAATGTGATTGTTGCTCACCATGCGGTTTTTCCTGAGAGGAATACCGATATGTAGTGGTCAGTGGGAGGATAGTGATACTCGATGAAAATCGGAGTAATACTGTTCAAGGCACAAGGTCCGTAATGGAACACAAATAGTTCATCAATGATGAATCTGTACCATTAATCTTCGAATACACAAGAACTGAGTAGATCGGAAAGAGTCAGAAAGCGACCTAGGGTATGGGTTTCTGATCTAACCTCATAAAGATGTCAATCTTATGAAGGTATATCCACCGACTACGTTTTGAGGAAGTGATACGAGGTATCGACTCCCTATTATGGCAAAGTGCCATGAGTCCGAAATGGATTCCATGTATAACAACTATTTTGGATACTAGTTGTTGTACCACAAGGCATTGTGCCTAATGGTACATTAAACGTATTCAAGGAAGACATACATGGAAGGCAACATACCAACGTACAAAGCTGGGCTTTTGACGGAAAGGGTATCGTTATCAACATTGTGTAATAACGGTTCACCTTTTACCTGTTGCCATGGTAAATCCATTTTGAAGATGCTTGTTGATAAATGCATATTTCATTTATGAAATGTGTCAGTTGCAGATCAAAATCGCTTTCCTGAAAAGAAACCTTTTGGAGGATGCTTACAACATCCTGACGATTTTGTATAACCGACAAACAAGGTTTGCGGATTATTCGATCCATGTTTGGATTGAAACAAGCATAAGGTTCTTGGAACTGACGTTTGAAATAATCATAATGGTTTATGATTTGACTCAAAAAAATAATTCTTGTGTATATAAGGAGGTTAATGGGGAGGCACTGACAATGAAATTCCCATAAAGCAATTGATGAAAGCTTGGCTTTCATAGATATTCTTTCATAGAAATTCTCCGTAGAATTCTGGGGAGTAACAACCTTTATTCAAGGAATAAAGATCTACTGGGATAGATTTGGAGTTGGTTACACCTCTGGAAATTGTACATTTAAAATGTACTTGTATTGGTGTCTCATACGCTTTGAGCATATGGAGTCCCAATCGGGTCAATCCAAGTGATAGTCACTGGATTGAAGATTAGAACATCTGTTAGTATCTGAGAGAACTAAAGATGTTGTCTTAAACTATGGAGATGGAAACTTGAAGTGACTAGGATCACTGCTGCAAGTTTCCAAACCGGTAAATACTGCGGTACTATAAAAGTTTGAACATTGGGACAGTGAGCTGGAAATATTCCGAGCAAGATAACTGTTGCCGAATTAACAACAATGCGGATTATGCTGCACCTGAGGCAGCAATAGAAGCCATTTGGATCGATAATAAATCTAATTAAATTAGATATAGTTCTTTTAGCAGCTGAGCTAAGCGTCAGCACAGGCTAAGGAATTAAAGGTCTCATCGACGATCCAGATATATACTTCTATATCATCTGATTCTTTCGGATCATACATCGTGGCGATGTGATGATCGATAAATCGCGTCAGAAAGATAATTACGCAAATCCGCCGCTGACGAAACCTTTCCTCAGCAATTTGAGCGAACCGTACATAGTTCGGGTGTTAGACACTCGAGTGACTGGCTATGTGCCAAGTGGGAGATTGTGGACAAAATGACCCATAGCGTCACTATTTGTACAGATCACGATGTTGTTGTACAAATTTAACTATGTGACAAGGAAATTGCACTCTCATCATTTGTGATTAGATCACCATAAATGTATAAATGAAGAGAGGTCCATATGATTAGTTCCTGGATTGAGAATGATATGAGACAGTATCAATCCCCGAAGGATTAATCATTAATACCCTAGCCGGAGTATTATCGAGACAGGACATCGATAATGCGGAATAGGCTAGTATTGCACTTGTGCGCATTATGAGGGCACAACGGCATAGTTCTCATATATATAAGTATTGGATACTTATGTAAGTGCGATAGGAGGTCGTGTTTCACCGATGGTACGGGAAACAGCTTCGCTCTGGATAGACCCCGGAATCCCATTGGTATTATGACTATGTGTCTATGGGAGGCCAAATCAAGGTAGGTGTGTATAGTCTTAACCTGAGACTGCATCGCTAATACTTACGATAATTGATAGACTTTGGTCTTGGTGGTACAGGGCTTTAACCGGTTCTGCGTACACCACTTCTGGGTTTATCAGAGAGTCGTAGTGTATTGGGTGTGATGTCAAGACAGATGTATCACTTCAGTCATAGTGGAGATGATGTCATGCAGGATATGGTATTAGTGCTCTTAAGTGTTGCGCAACCAATCAGGATATTGTGACCACAGGTCATGAATATCCGATTATAGAGACTAGTTACCAGACATCCGACATGTGCTTCGGACGGGGCAGACACTTATCCAGCCCCAGCCCTAGCACGTGACTATCCGATACTGGGCCGATATACACAATACTACGGTATACTACGCTGATACAGATCTATATATTCCTGTAAGAATATTTCTGGAGAATTGGGTAGGCATGGCGCTTTGCTAGAAGCCAACCTTGTCTTGTAAATCGGTATAAACGTAGTACGAGGTACTTACGTGTTCGGATAATCCGACGACCGTATTTACTGCCAACATATCCGGAGATCTCATGGGTCGCTTCCTGAAGATTCACCATGATGTATAACTCGCACTTAATTAATCTAGGATTAATTAGAAGAGAGAGAAAATTAATCTGGGATTAATCACGGAGATATTTTATCTGGGATAAATATTAATTAAAGAGAGAGAACGATTAATTTGGAATTAATCGATAAATAATATATTAGATATATTATTAGAAATTGGATTTTGACGCGGAATTGAAATTAGATTTTAATTCGGGCGAACGAATTAATTTAGAATTAATTCGTTAGCGACGTGAATAGTGATTTCGCTAGGCGTAATCATTTAATTACGACGCAACGGAAAATTCGTTAATTGGAATTAACGAACCCGAGCCCGGGATTATTTGCGAGCGCATTCGCATTTCGAATTCGAGTGCGACACGCAAGTCAAATCGAGCGTCAAATCGCTAGTCACATCAAGTGTCAAATCACATGTCACTTTGAGTGATGTGACATTTGAGTGATTGATGTGGTAGTTGAAAGCATTTAATAGCTTTGCTTTATGCTTTTTGACTTTTGTTTTTTGAAATTGAAAAAATGGTAATTGGTTATTAATTTTTGAAAATATAAATAAACCAAATACATTTTTTAATGTAACTCTCTCTCTCCTCTCATTCACGTTTTTTGTGAAACCCTTTCCCTCTCTTTTCATCTTCCTCATCTCACGGCTTGGAGCCATTTTTGTTCTCCAATTTTGGTTTGACCGAATTTGTGAGAAGCAAAGGAAGAAGAGAAGTGCTAGCACACACACATGGGTTATATTATGGTGATAGGGAAACAAATTTGTGAGCTTGGAAAGCTTGAAGCTTGGAGCTTCAATGGTGTTCATCCATGGCCGAATTTTTCAGGTTCAAAGAGGAGCAAAACCGAGCAGTCCACTGCATGAGGGAGCTACTGCCGAACTCAATGGAGGATGAAAATGGCTTGTGTCCTTCTTCGCATCAAAACCGATCTATGTGAGTAATGATTCCGCCTTCCTCCTTTGATGTATTCACTCGTTTTTATGCATGATTGATGATTCTTGGGACTTGATTGAAACTCAACAAGAAGCCGAAAGAGAAGTAGTTCTAGGAGGGCGAGTCGGTACTCCCTTCTTAAGGTCCTCTTCTACCGTGAGCAACATCCTATGTAGCTCCTGGTAGGTACAGATAGTCCCGTGCATGTTGAAGTACATCACGAACTGGCGAAATGAAGCTGGTAGAGAACCAAATATGACACTCCTCCCGAGAATGTCATTCAAGATGAGTTATGTTGCCTCAATTGATCGATCAAATCGATTCTGAAGAACTGTAGGCTAACACTCTGCCCCTCATCCAGACGCGCATGGAACAGTTCCATGGCGACTTTGTGAACAATCACTTGTTCTTGGTTCTCAACGATTGTCTCAATCGCGTCATCATACTATAGGAATCTAACATACTAGTATTGTTGCTTGAGTTTCGGAGACAGTGAACTAGGATGTATGATTTAATCCTTAAATCATCATCCTTCCAGTTTCAAAAACTTGGCGTTCCTCCTCCGAAGCATCCGCACCCACTGCAAGGGGCAACGGACCCTCAAGAACATAACCCAGCTTTTCGGAATCGAGGACAATCCTCAAATCCAATTCCCAGTCTGCAAAGTTCTCAGCGCCTTTCAGTTTGTTCGCATCAAGCATACGCGCAAACTGATTTGTGGATTGTGCCGCCATCGCCAATCTATCATATAGATCACGAAAAATGGTTAGCAGAAATTAAGCAGTTTCATATAATATCAAAAGCATAAACTAGATCATGGATTTTTAATCTAATATGCCCCTCCCCTAAATCATGCAATACTGTAATCCCAAACAGAATACAAATATTTAATAATTAAATTTAATACTAATAGTGAAAAGTGGACCCTGAATATATTTCGGCTCACAGCAGAGGCACGGTCTCTCGCCTACGTATATTCATCAGGTAGACAACCATTTGTCAATCATTCACTAATGACTCCTAAGTATCCGGACCTGGCCGTTTCTCGTTGTCGCTGCGAACGCAGGCCAACAAGGAGACGTACCAAGGTTAAACTCGTCAATGGTAAACTCAAGTTACTTACGTAATCCTGACAGCTAGGGCACGTTCAGAATTCCGCTTTTACTTGAATTTACCTAGTATCTGATATACATCCGGTATAAATAAATCTTTATCGGCTACATCCTCACAGCAGAGGCACGTCTCGGATGTAGTCACAAAGAAGTATTCATAAACCGTATTGACAAGACGGACCATATAAAATGCATCAAATACATAATTACATTCAAACCTTTTTAATTAGGGATTTTCGCTAAGTGTCATACACCCTAAATCTAACCAATTTAGATCCTAATAAGCATGCATAAAGTCAAGAAAACATGATTAACATTGATTCAATGAAGGCTAATCATATTAGGTGGCCTAGAATCAGACTCGCTCTGATACCATTTTGTAGGGGTTTTAGGGGGTGAATCCGGTAACGCAGCGGAAGCGGTGAAAATCCGATTTTCAGATTTCAAAACTTTTTCTCAGATTAATTAAATAAACATATTTATTTAACATTCCAATATCAAATTGTGAAAATAAATTCAATAAAACATTTTTAGGTGAATTTACCGAAATACTCTTGCTTTGTATTTTTGTCCATTTTAGTCCGAATTGATCTAATCAATTTTGAATGCTTTAAATCATTTCCAAGATGAACTTATGATGTTCAAAACATCAAAACACCAAAGCAACCAAAATCCCCAAATTTCCTTCACAAGGCCGAGAGCCTCCATTAGGGTCCAATTTGTGCTTTTTGCACTTTCATGCTTCAAGACACATCCAAATGATATCCAATCAACATGAAACTTTATATGCATCATATACACACACATAAATACACAACATATATGAAAACCCCCAAATTTGGAATTAGTTAAGAACCCTAATTTTCAATTTCCACAAATTGGACAAATTAGACCAAATACATTAAATCATTACTTCAATTCTCATCATCATTCTTCCATCCAATCCAAGTCTCAACACAATGAAACAACTCAAGATAAAATCTAGGTCATTTAAGAGTGGGTCAATAACTCTAGATTAGCAACATGGTTTCAAAAACCTTAAAAGAATAGTTATAACTACAATAGTCACAACACTTCCTTCATTACACATGCTTCACACTTCTTCTCCAAAACTTCCATCATCAAAAACCACAAGGAACAAAGAAAGAAACATCCTAATAATATCATATATTAAAGCCTAGAACCTAAGGAACATATTCCTTACTAATAGCAAGTTTGAAAACTTACTAATTTCCAAGCTTTTGAAGTTTTCTTTCTTTCTCAAGCTTTCTTTTGGTTTCTTCAATGGTGTTTTTCTCTTTGTAAAAGTGTATTAGGTTTAAACTAAATGAAAAGCAAATGAAAACAATTTATACTTGTGTAAATTAAAGCCTTGGCCGAATTTACAAGGCATAGAAATTCAAGTTTTCATTTCAAATTCATTTCAAATGCATTTGCTATCTTAATACAAATATCTAAAACTACTTTATAGATATTTATTTAAGTCAACAATTGCAACTAATGTCATTTACTTTAAATATCCTAACATAAGATATTTATATTTTAATTAATTTATCATTTAACAATTAAATAATAATTAATTAATCAAATACAAATATATTAAATATATGTATAATATTTAAATTAAATATTAAAAACATATATTCATTTAGGATAAAAGTCAAACAACTCATTTTGACCATTAATTATATGTATTTAAATTAATCAAGTATTAAATGTAAATACACCATAATTAGGCAAATGACTATCTAGTCTCTTTAGCACGTATCTTGCGTCTAACCTTTAAACGACTTTATAAATAATCATTATTATTTATTAATGTTGCTCTAGTGCTCTACGAGTATGTTTCATTATTGAGACTCTCAAGGTTCAGGTATATCCGTCACGAAATCTAATTTCGTGTCCATAATCTATCCACCCGTAGATTATGACGATCACGGATAATCTCGCTGAACCATACATACAGGCCGAGGTCATGGCAAATGTATAATTCCTCCGTCACAGGTATCCGGATAAATCCCAGAGATATAGATGTAAAACGTCAAATCTCTATCGGATTATCCAGTCGACTATTCTATTAGCAATATCTAAAAGAATGTTTAGAACTAGCTTCTAACTTTACCACGGGCCCATGGGTTTATCTGATTGCTAATCATATGGACTACCTATGCTCTGATACACAAAACTGACGGATCCTATCTTGATACACATAGGACACCCTGAGGATCTGTCTACACCCACGAACGAACAAGCGGATGTCTGATCTAAATATATCGGTGACGTGACTGCCGTCTAAGTGTAGAAGATGTCTCATGTGCCCACAATGGCATCTCAAGTCTAAGAATCACAAGTGCTACTCAACCCAATAAGATTCTTATTGACGCTGATGTACCATCCATTAAGAATCTTCGGTGAGTCGTTCAGTGTTTATCCGCTATAAACACCTACACGTCTATACTAGTCTCCAAGACTAATGGTTCATTGAGAAACCATTGGAATCATATATTCCAGTATACGACATGTACCGGTCTCAACGGGTTTACTATACTGACCAAGTAGTGTAAACCTTGACCAGGAACAGTCTGAGAATGACAACGTCATGATACTTCTCAATGTCCATTGCGACGCTTTTGCAACTGTATCATGACTAATCATTCTAGGGTCATTACGTCTTTACCATATAGAATATAGATTATATTATAGAAACTGCATATATTATTCATAATAATAATGTTTTCAGAAGTATTTAACAGAAATACAACCGGGAATTGGCGCTCTGAGCACCAACCCCAACAAAATCCAAGCATGTACTCTGGCGATTTTATCTCATTAGGGAGATTGTTGAGAGAAAAGAAGTTATTATAGAGAAAATACCCACAAAAGATAATCTTGCAGATCTCTGACTAAAGGGCTGACTCAACAAAAGCATGATATGCCCACCCGGGAGTATGGTGTCCAGATTCATACTAGTTGGCTATAGTGCAAGTGGAGATTGTTAGGGATATGCCCTATACCTAACATATGGATGGGCTATATGTACATGTATTTGTAATATTTTCATTCATTAATAAAATGGAAATTTTTATTATACGTGTCTTACATAAATTATATGAATCATCAAACACTGTAATAAAGCCATTGGAGTAATAAGATGATGGCTTCCACGCCTTATGAGAATCATTACTCTTAAATGTTCCTAGTTATAGTTTTGTGAATAATCTGGGCGTTCACAAAGCGGAGAGACTAGCATGATGATATGATCTGCCCTTAAGTGGGGTAGCCGATCTCATAGGCTACTAGCGGAGATCCGTCGCTTGGTGTATCACATGGATGCATGAGTTGCTTGTGTCCATCAAACTGTCCGCCGAAAGTTTTCACATGGAGTGTTTATCCCATGTGTCTGTGAAAAATTTCATCTATCGATTGTATGACTAGTCCTTAGACTTGAGGTCTTTACAATCTTATGTGTGGATTAAATAACTTTGACATTCTCCTTCCCCGGTTCAAAAGATCCAGTCATAAGGGTATGATTGGGTCATTTATTGAAACACATGAAGTTTGTAAAGATACAACAGAGAATCGCCACTCTCTCGGATAATATTTTCTTATAAGAGTAGTATTCCAGTTCGCAGGTTGATATGTGTGATCAGTGCCTGAGACTGTGGCCGCAACGGAAGAAATCATCTGAGATTCTTGGGTTAGCACGATTCATGACACTCAACATCATACCTTTGACTATATGGGTAGACACTTTCCATAACCTAGGTCAAATGGTGGGGATACAGTGAGGAGAGAGACCGTATCATATGTAAATCGCATACATAATGGGTATATATATATCTTTCCTTCTCATTTGAGGGCCTTGGCATGTTGCTAGATGTCAACCTTGGTCATTGAAATCGAACGACCATCTGATCGGAGGATAATTAATATTCGATTAAATTATCACGATTCATTTCATGTCAAACTTGAGGGGATCCCAAAAGGTCACACACAACAAAGTTGAAATCAATGGTTAACAGTGCACAATATAAATTTAACAGCATATATGATTATTGTAGGAATTGTTCATAAATAGTTCAATGTGTTTAATTATTGAACAAATCATTTATGAGATTCCATTGTGGCTTAAGGATTGGTGAATGACGATAGGGGCACTTTGGGAATTGGAATAAATAAAAAAAATGTGAATAGTAACGTGAATAGTAATTTTTTTTTTATTTGTTATTTTGTTTTGAATTTCAATTCGGCCCAAATCTTATTAGGGTTTTATAATCTCATTAAACCACTACAAGAAAATGGACCTTTAGCGTCCAAACTTTTAGCGTCGAATTGAAATTTCGACGCTAAAAGGTAAACCTTTAGAGTCGAAAATCTATTTAGACTCTAAAGGATCAACCTTTTAGCGTAAAAATGAAATTTGACGCTAAAAGTTGCACCTTTAGCGTCGAATTTTAATTTCGACGATAAAATGATTTCACCTTTAGCGTCCAAATAGATTTTCGACGCTAAAGGATTACATTCTAGCGTCGAAATTCTACTTGGACTTTAAAAGGTAAATTTAAATTTTTCGATTTCCCTCCTTCTAAAATTTGAACTTTTCGCCTAGATTTAAATTTTTGACGAATTGCGACGAATTTTTCGACGCTAAAAGTCAACTATTTCGACGCTAAATGGTAAATTTAAAATTTTCAAATTCCCTCCTTATAAAATTTGAATTTATCGCCTAATAAAATTAGATTTAAATTTTTGACATTTAACGACAAAATTTTCGACGCTGAAAGTCAAATATTTCGACGCTAAAGGGTAAATTTAAATTTTTTGAATTCCCACCTTCTAAAATTTGAACTTTTGGCCTAATAAAATTTGATTCAAATTTTTTGATATTTAGCGACGAATTTTCGACGCTAAAAGTCAAAAATTTCGACACTAAAAATCAAAATTTTGGCGGAAATAATTCCCGCTATTTGAGGACCTTTAACGACGAAAGCCTATTTCGTCCCTAAAGGTTATTTTTTTCCTTATAAATTCATTTGCTATTTCATTTCTCTTATTCTCACTTTCTTTCTCTAATATTCTTATTTTCTCTCTAAATTTTCTTTTTCCTTATATGTTTTGTTTCATTTTTTGTATTTTATATTAACATCCAATATTTTTATTTTTATTTTTTATTTTTTTTGTAGGGGAATATGAAGATGAAGAAGTTATGAAAATGAAGATGGTGAGGAAAATGAAAAACAAATGAAAGTGAAGATGAAGAATATGAAAGTGAAGATGGAAATAATATATAGAAAAATTATATTTTATCATTTTGTTTATTATTTTAGCTTTTTTATTGTGATAAATTATATAATTTTATTTTATATTAATAAAGATATCATTGTCATAATACTCTATAACAAATTTGTAATTATGTTCTTATGTTTTTTAAAAAATTAATTACTTTTGTAATTAAATTAGTTTGAAATTAATTTATAATATCAATTTGTTATAATTAGTTTTAAAACTAATTATAATGAATTTTTTATTTTTTATTTTCACTTTTAGCGTCGAAAATTTCGTCGCTAAAAGTCAAAATTTCATCGTTAAATGTTTTCTGCGTCGAAATAAAATTTTTGACGCGAAATCTTGGTCGAGAAAGATATTTAGCGTCGAAAATGAATTTCGACGCTAAAGATAAACATTTTTAGCGATAAATATTTTCGTCGCTAAAGATATATTTTTAGCGTCGAAATCACTTTTGGCTTTGGTGTGTGCACATTTGGAGGCCACACACTTGAGTGGCTCTTTGGAACGTGGAAGAGCTTGCTGAGTTCAAGAAAAGCTTGTAGATTGGAGGGAGGACTGTAGGAGTCTTCGGTTCAAGTAAGTTTTTTTCTTTCATTATTTTAATTAGAGTTCTTATGATAGTTAGCATGTTTAGGTTTATGTTTTTAACACGTTTTATGAGTTTTTATGCTTAGAATATATAGTAACATGCCTAGGCTTGTAGAATAATAAAACAAATGGGTCTTGGGCAAAGGATAGCGGCATCATAATTTTATTTTTTTTAATTTTCCACTGTGCACTCGCGGCCGCTTCCCAACACACAACAACCATTACATCAAAGATCACATCATCCATCCAACACACATACATACGGCTGGCTTACACACATAATGCTCGGACGAGACTCATTACCTATTTAGAATAGGTATGGGATGAAATCCGTCCGAACGGATCCCTAACCAGCTCGACTACTATATTACAAGAACATTGACCAATTAAACATACACACATATCACAGAACACAAACTCATTGCACAATCTTTCATACACAAACACATCCATGACAACACTCTAAGCTATCACTCAAACACTCACATAATACATATGTTCAAACATACCAATATACATATATTACGAATGCCATTCCATAACTTTAACAATCCTTATATCTTTCATTTATCAAATAAACATACTTAGTTTCCTATTTTTCTATATGGAAACCTTTTGATACAAAACTTATTAATTACACATGTTCATTTAAAAAGTGTTTGGGTTATACCCATTCCTTATCCTGCTTAATCTTTTCAATCTCTATACAAATAAATCGCATATATAAACAATAGCTACTCATTCATATACTGTATTCATATATAACTAATGTCAAATCAGAAATCATGGTTTGCCCCATTTGTTGATTTCATATAAAAAACCTATACATATCTTATCATCAAACGTATATACAAATATATGTTCATATACTTGTATATTTACCTATTCATTTACTTACATGTAATCATATCATTACAGGTTCAAACTCTTACGTACATCTATACACACATAGACATTATGATCATCAAACATTTCACTTCACATTACAACATTAGCAAAAATTCATACCTGTGGTGGTTGATAAACTTAACTATATGTAATTTTGTACCCCGTACTCAAAATCGCCTCTTAATTGTTCTATTTTATCCCAACACGTTAGTCGTCTATATTTATCTATATATGTATATGTATATATATATATATATATATATATTTAAAACACAAATTCATCAATTCAAGTTCTCGTCGCGTGGGTTACTTACCTGGCTTCACGAGCACTCCAGGTTTCTAGACACATTTGTCAAAACAAATGGCGAAATACTGTCAGAATCGCGATTTATGGAGTTCTCGACTTAACTACGATAAAATTCCGAATCTTTCCGGGACAACCAATGAAGTCTGATATTGGACATCGATAATGCAGAATAGACAAGTATTGCACTTGTGCGCGTTGTGGGAGCATGACGGCATAGTTCTCATATATTTAAGTATTGGATACTTATGCAAGTGTGATAGGAGGTTGTGTTTGCCGATGGTACGGAAACAGCTTCGCTCTGGATAGACCTCTCGGAATTCCATTAGTAGTATGACTATGTGTCTATGGAAGTTCGAATCAGTGTAGGTGTATTTGGTCTTAACGTGAGACTTACATCGCTAATACTTGCGACAATCAATGTACTTTGGTTTTGGTCGTCCAGGGCTTTAACAGGTTCTGTGTACGCCTCTTTTGGGTATATTGAGAATCGTAGTGTATTGGGTGTGATGTCAAGATGGAAGTATCACTCCAGTCATATGGAGATGATGATCACGCAGGATACGAAACTAGTACTCTTTAGTACTGCAGTCATCGGGATAATATGACTAGGTCATGATTATCCGATTATAGAGACTAGTTACTAGAGATCCGATATACGCTTCGTACGGGGCATACACAATTCCATCCCCAGGTCTAGCATGTGACATCAGATACTGGATCGTAATACGCAATACTACGTATACTACGCCTGATACAGATTATATATTCCTTTAAGAATATTTTTGGAGAATTGGGTAGGCACGGTGCTTTGCTAGAAGCCAACCATGTCTCGTAAATCGGTAAAACGTGGTACCGGCCCCGGGTACGCACGTGTTCGGATAATCCGACGACTGGATTTATTGCCAACATATCCGAGGATCTCTTGGGTCGCTTCCCGAAGATTCACCGATGACGTATGATTCGAACATAATTAATCTAGGATTAATTACAGAGAGATTTTATCTAGGATAAAATACTATTTGAAGAGAGAGAACGTTTAATTTGGGATTAATCGACAAAATAATATATTCGATATATTATATGAAATTAGATTTCATAACGGAATTAAAATTGGATTTTAATTCAGGCAAACAAATTAATTTAGAATTAATTCGCGAGCGATGTGAATAGTAATTTTGCTAGGCATAATTATTTAATTAAATTTGATTTAATTACGTCGCAACAGAAAATTCGTTAATTCAGAATTAGCGAACCCGAGCCCGGAATGTGTTGCGGGCCCACTCGGATTTTGAATCAAGTGGGGCCCACATGTCACATCACTAGTCACATCACTTGTCACTTTATTCACCTTTATGGTGATGGTATTTGGTAAATTGGTGGTGGCTTACTTTACACTCAATGTTGATGGATTGAAAGACAATTACCTAAACTTGGTTTGGTATATGTTTGTTTTGATTTTTGAAATCATTTTAGACAACACATTCATCACTCTTTTTACTCTCTCAAGTGACCAAAATTCCTCTCCCCTTCTCTCAATTGGCTTGGCCGAAACACACAAGGTGAAGAGAAGAAAGTTTGTTGCAAATTTTCAAGAGAGCTAGCACTCATAATGAATCATCCAAGGTGATAGGGAAACCATCCCAAAATCTTGGAATCAACACTCAAAGCTTGGAGCTTGGAGACCAACACTTTGGAAGGGCTTGGCCGATTCATCAAGGAGGAAAATTTTTGTGTTTGACGCATCCAAAATCCGATCAAAGTGAGTATTTCCGCTACTTTACTTTGTTGTATTCACATGTTTAATTGCTTAATTGATCTTGGTTTGACCTAGAAAACCCAACACGGCAAACCGATTTCTGCACTTAATTCTTCTTCATGTCGTCGTTACTAGTGTTATGAGGGACACCGCCGACCACCACAAGATGGAGGGGTGGCCGGCGCTGTTGGGTTTCTAAGGTCAAACCAAGATCGATTTAAGCGTAAAACATATGTGAATACAAAAAAGTTAAGTTGCGGAATACTCACTTTGATCGGCTTTTGCGATGCGAGGAACAACAAAAAATTCTTCAAGCTTTTCTTCCATGGTTCGGCCATGGCTCCTTTTTGTGCTCCAAGTTGAATCTCCAAGCTCCAAGCTTTGTTTGTAGATTCCATGCTCATATATGGGTTTCCCTATCACCTTTCGATGACTCCTTATGTGTGCTAGCACTCTTGAAAAATTGCCACAATTTTTCTATTCCTCTTGTTAAAATTTCGGCCATGAAAGAAATGGAGAAGGAGAGAAAATGGCCCTTGGCCGAGAGGTATGAGAAGGAAGAATGAGAGAATGAGTTGGTTAATTTGTGTATTTAGTTTTCCAAAAACTAATACCAAAATTCAAATCCAAAAGTACAAGCATTAAAGCCTTCAACCACTCACATCACTCATGAATAGTGACTAGTTGTCAATCACTCAAAGTCACAAGACATCCAGCACTTGAATGATAAGTGATGTGACGCGTGATGTGACTTGTGGGCCGCACTTGAATTCGAAATGGGAGTGGGCCCGCAAACACTCACGGGCTCGGGTTCGCTCATTCCGAATTAACGAATTTTCCGTTGGGACGTAATTAAATCAAATTTAATTAAATAATTGTACCTAGCAAAATTACTATTCACATCGCTAGCGAATTAATTCTAAATTAACTCGTTTGCCCGAATTAAAATCTAATTTTAATTCCGCGTCGAAATCTAATTTCGTATAATATATCGAATATATTATTTTATCGATTAATTCCAAATTAATCATTCTCTCTCTTTAAATAATATTTTATCCCAGATAAAATATCTCCGTAATTAATCCTAGATTAATTATCTCTCTTTTATAATTAATTCCAGATTAATAATGTGCGAGTCATACGTCATCGGTGAATCTTCGGGAAGCGACCCATGAGATCCCCGGATATGTTGGCAGTAAATCCGGTCGTCGGACTATCCGAACACGTACGTACCTAGTACTACTTTTTTACCGATTTACAAGACATGGTTGGCTTCTAGCAAAGCACCGTGCCTACCCAATTCTACAGAAATATTCTTAAAGGAATATGTAATCTTTATCAGGCTTAGTATACGTAGTATTGCGTATTGCGATCCAGTATCGGATGTCACGTGCTAGGCCTGGGGCTGGAATTGTGTCTGCCCCGTACGAAGCACATATCGGATCTCTGGTAACTAGTCTCTCTAATCGGATAAACATGACCTAGTCATAATATCCCGATAGCTGCAGCATATAAGAGCACCAGTTCCGTATCCTACGTGATCATCATCTCCACTATGACTAGAGTGATACTTCCATCTCGACATCACACCCAATACACTACGATTTTCAATATACCCAGAAGAGGCGTACACAGAATCGGTTAAAGCCCTGGACAACCAAAACCAAAGTATATTAATTGTCGCTAGTATTAGCGGTGCAAGTCTCAGGTTAAGACTAAATACACCTACCTTGATTCGGACTTCCATAGACACATAGTCATACTACCAATGGAATTCCGAGGGGTCTATCCAGAGCGAAGCCGTTTCTGTACCATCGGTAAACACAACCTCCTATTACACTTACATGAGTATCCAATACCCAAATATATGAGAACTATGCTGTTATGCTCACACAACGCGCACAAGTGTAATACTAGTCTATTCCGCATTATCGATGTCCAATCCCGATAATACTACGACTAGGGATATTTAATGATTAAACCTTCGTGGATTGATACTGTCTCATATCATCTCAATCCGGAACTAATCATAAGGATCTTCTATCATTTATACATCTTGGTAATCTAATTACAAATGATAAAAGAGCAATTTACTTTGTCACATAGTTAATTTGTACAACAACACCATATTCTGTATAAATAGTGATGCTATGGGTCATAATTGTCCAACAATCTCCCACTTGGTCTATAGCCAATCACTCAAGTGTCCTACACTTGAACTATGTATGGTTCGCTCAAATTTATGGTGAGGAAAGGCTTTCGTCAACGAATTACATGGTTATCATCTGATGCGATTTATTCGATCATCACATCGCCACGATGTATGATTTATTCGATCATCACATCGCCACGATGTATGATCCGAACGAATCAAATGAATATTTGACGTATATATCTGGATCGTTGATGAGACCATTAATTCTTTAGCCTGTGTTGTAGCCTAGCTCAGCTGCTAACAAAACTACTCGTAATCTAATTAGGATTATTATAGATCCAAAAGACTTCTATTGCTGACTCAGCTGTATCAATATTTCACTTTTGTTGTTTATTCGGTAACAGTATCTTGCTTGGAAGATTTCCAGCTCACTGTTCCGTTATTCAAACTATATAGTACCTTTGTTATGACTTATATTTGTTTTTATCGGTTTGGAAACTTGCAGTAGTACCCAGTCAATTCAAGTTCTCATTCTCCATAACTTAAGAAAGCATCCTTAGTTCATCTAAGATACTTAAGGATGTTCTTAACATCAATCCAGTGACTATCACTTGGATTGGCCTAATTGTGACTCCATATGCTCAAAGCATATGAGACACCAGGTCGCGTACATATATTTCAATGTACGAGTTCTAGAGAGTGCCAACAACTTTTAGATCTATCCCATAGATCCTTATTCCTAGAATAAATGTTGTCTCTCCCAAGAATTCTACGGAGAATTTTCATGAAAGCAAAGCTTTCACGATTATTTTATGGGAATATGATTTCCAAGAAATGATATATCATCATTATTTTAGACAATCATTGTCAGTGCGCTCCCACTAACCCTCTTATATACACAAGAATCATTTCATTTTGAATTAAATCATATACCATTATGATTACATCAAAACTATAGTTTCAAGAACGCGATGCTTGCTTCAATCCATAAATGGATCGAATTAACTTGCAAACCTTGTTTGTTCATTATGGTACGACAAAACCGTCAGGATGTTGTAAACATCCTCCAAAAGGTTTCCGTTTAAGGAAAGCGATTTTGACGTTCAGCTGCCATATTTCATAAATGAAACATGCAGCATCAGCAAGCATTATCCAAATGGATTTGACCATGGCAACTAGTAAAAGGTTTCGTCATAATCGACACAATGTTTATAACGATACCTTATATGCTACAAGACTAGCTTTGGACGTTGTATGTTGCCATCCATGTATGTCTTCCTTGAAGACTTATATAGTACCAATAGACACAATACTTTCCGGTACATCAACCAGTGTCCAAACTTGGTTGGTATACATGGAATCCATTTCGGACTTCATGGCACTTTGCCATAATAGGGAGTCGATACCTTGTATCACTTCCTCATACGTAGTAAGTTTGTCTCCTCAATAAGATTGACATCTTTACGAGGTGAGATCAGAAACCCATACCTCTCAGGTTATTTTCTGACTCTCTCTGACTTGCGCGGTTCTTGTGTATTCGAAGATTATTGGTATAGTTTCATCCCTGATGAACTGTTTGTGTTCCATTAATAAATCGGTGCCTGGAACAGTATTACTCCGATTTTCATCGAGTTTTACTTTCCTCCCACTCACCACTGCATATAGGTATTTCTCTTAGGAAAACCGCATGGCGAGTAACAATTACATTGTTCTCTAGTGAGTTGTATAAGTACTATACTATGGTTACCCTAGGATAATCTACAATTTAGGCACTTATCCGATTTGGGTTCTAGTTTGGTATCATCCAAACATATGCCCAGCATTCCTAAATCTTCAGGAATGAGAAAACCCGATTTCTTTCCTGTTCATATCTAATATGAAGTCTGTCTAACAGATTTTTTGGAACCTTATTCAAAATAAGTATGCACTGTTTAAGCGTATCCCTAGAAGAAAGGTAGCTCAGAGCGACTCATGATTAACCTTACTATGTCCAACAAGGTTCGGTTTCTCCGTTCGGACACACCGCTCAATGAAGGTGTTCCGGGAGGAGTCCACTATCAAAGAATACTATACTCTTTCAAATTTGAGAAACTTATTGCTTAAGTGTTTTCCATCATGGTCTAATCATGATGTTTTAATACTTTAGCTGATCTGTCTGTCAACTTCGTGTCGAAACTCTTTGAATTATCAAAATTTCTGATTCGTGTTTCAATAGAAACACATAACCATAACGCGATGCCACATCCGTAAAGGTTACGAAGTGTTCATATCCACCTCTAGCCTAGCTAGATATGGGCCCACTTACGTCACTATGAATGAGGGCTAACAGATTGGTGGCACTTACACTTTTACCAAGTAAAAGGTATTTTAGGCACTTTGCCTATTAAACTATATTCGTAGACATTATTTGAATAGAATCAAATCCGTCCTAGTATCCACTCTTCAAAAGTGTGGATATACGAGTCTTGTTTAATGTGTCCCAGACAACAATGCCACAAATAAGTCTCATCTGATTAATTCAGTTTGAGCTATTTGTTTGTCATGTTTTACGTTTGAGATTTATTTATATTCAAAATATAAATACTGTTATTCACATCTAATGTGCTTATCTCAATATCATCTTTATAAAATAAAGCACTTTAGTGTTCTAGAATATAAAGGTATACCCGTAACGGGTTAAACTCTGATACATAGATAATGTTTCTAGTCAAACTATTACATTGTAATAGTTTCCTAATTTAAGTACACACCCGAAGGGTAGTTCCTAAACTTAGGTCTCTACAGTTAAAACAACGACTCTCGTCCCGTTTTCATTTCGCAGATAAATCTCAACTGAAGTCAGTGTCCTGCTAATCAGCAGATACTGCACACCAGTACATATTTATGTACCACACTCAGTATCTAAAATCCAATTTTAATACTAGTAGCGAACATGTTTATGACAAAGATATTTAAAGTCGGAGCCTTGCCCCTTTTTACTTCCTTCATGTGTGCCTTGTCCACACGGCAGTCACGCATACAGTGACCCCGTTTGCCACAGTTTTAGGCAGACATTTTGGGATATGTCATTTGTCTTCCTAGAAGACTTGTGATGATTTTGCCTTTGCCCTTTTATAAGCTCTGGCTCTGCCTCATAGAGGATAGCCATCAACTCTCCAAGAGTTTTCTCTTGGTTCACAACGAACCTGCCCCGCATTCAGGAAGAGACTATAAGATCAAATCTTTGGTAGTCTCGACCACGTAGGTAACACCCAGCTAACCTAGCTGATCGATGTCAGCAATCATCTGTGACATCTAGTGTTCGACAGATGTACCCTCTGACATACACGGGCAAAAGAGATTCTTGTGCAATTTTTACTTCTAAGATTTAAGAATAAATCTATGAAGATCTTTAATTTCATCATTATGGTACAAGGATCTAATCCTTAATTTTGATGACGAAATTAAAGTGTCATTGTTGTAAGCATAATGGATTGAGCACTAAATTTATCATCACATGAATCTTCCAAAGATCATGTTCTACTATATTTGCTCAACTCTAGGCTTAGGCCCAAGAGGTTTCTCTATCAAATAGAGTAACTTCTCAGTTCCCAGGACTATCCTGAGGTATCATTCCCAATTTGAAAATTAAAGCCGTTTAATGACATTTTGTCCCATGATTATGTTCTAAACGCTAATCTTTCAATTATCTTGATTGCTATAGTCCAACTATCCAATCAACGATTTCAGGCACTATTTAATATAATGATTACTATAGTCTAACTATATAATCAACTATAATTTAAATTGGTTAAATTCAATATATTGATTACTATAATCCAATTATATAATCAACTATAATTTGAAGTAGTTTGAATACAGTCCAACTGTTTTAATTAAAACAACGATTAAATATTAGTCCAACTAATATATTTATATATTGACGAAAAATTGTAATGCGCGTGTGATTGGCAAGTAACTAAACGAATTTGCAAATTTAATAATTGCCTCCCACTATTTTTCGACGAGCCTCTAACCCTCTGTTGAGTACTCGGGAAACCTTGTTTCCTAGTGGGCTAGGATCCCGTTAAATAACACACAACCTTGACTTTGGCCAACAAATTGTATGATATTTAACTAGGTAGATCTCTAAGATCAATTGGATCTCATCCAATTCCTAGATCCAGTAGGTGGACATCCAAGTCCGAAACATATATCTTATATATGCCAATATATCCAATATATTCCCTAACCTTTTTCCTATGAATCAATTAAGCATTGGCTTTGGCACAACAAACTTAATGATTCCAGTTAAGCGGGACCCATCGACTTTGGAAAGCTTCGTAATCGATGTCTATGGACAAGAAGTGATCTTAACTTTGGCAAAAAATCACAACTTGGACAAGACACCGATATGGAACAAAGCCTTCATGATTCAAACACATCCGCGATGGACAAAGGTCTTGACTTTGGCCAACAAACCAGTGCCAATCTTGGATCTTGAGAATCAATCTTTCAATGGAAGGAAAAATGCTTAATATATGTTGAGGGTTTTTCGCGTAATTGGCAACCAATTAATTATCTTTTTTTTAAGGTATCATCATCATACACCCTTAAACATGCATTCTAAAAACATAATAAGGCGCGTATAAATAAAATAATAATGATATGCGGATGGATACTTAACACATTTTGTTCATAGAACAAATCTCTCCATTTCCTCTCTCCTCTAGCACAAATATTACTTCTACCCAATTACATAACACTTCTAAAGAAACCTCATTTACATTGAGGGGAATAGGTGAGAAGAGAAATACAAAGAGTCAATAGGTAATAGGCTGGACACGCAAGTGCAATTTAATAAATTCTAAATTTATTACAATAATTTCCAAAATTGCCCTCACCCATCTAATATCCATCTGATATGCATTATTCATATATCGCATCCATGTATTCACACAAAGCATGTTATCAATCAATCTAATCCAATTAATTAATCTGAAATTAATGACCATCCAATGTTCAAACAACGATTTGATTTTGCGCGAGTCAAACTCATTTTGCGAATAAGTACTCAAAGTACGAATTCTTGAATTATATTAAACTACAATATTAAATCCAATTTAATTTGTATTTAATACTAATTCTATATTTAATTCTAAATTAAATAATTAAATTTTAATGTGCCTTTACGACTTAATTCTAAATCTAATCTTTACGGGTCTCAAAGCCCATTTAACATCCAATGTCATTTTAATTAAAGTCCAATGGGCTTTCAATTAATTTCTAAAGGCTTGGACTTTGGTCAACATGGGTCAAACCCAAAAACTAAAGCCTATTTAAGGAATCACCCTTATTAGCCAAGAAACCAATTTAGGCCCATTAGGCCCAATTAAAATATTAAAGGTCCATTTAATTATATTTGGACTTTATGGATATGGTTTTGGGCCTAATTGGATCTAACCAATTAACCCAAACCAAACTTGGCCCAACCAAGCCCATTAAGCCCAAATACAACTTTACAAGCCCAATTCCAAATTTGGCCCAATTAATTAAATTACAAAATTCCAAATGTCACAATTAAATTAATTTAAAGTGTATAGCCATAATTAATTAACCAAATTAATATTTCCAAAACACCAATTTACATAATTAATCATGCTAATTATCATCAACACATGTCCAACACAATTGAATCAAAAAATCATATCATTTTCCATGCTACTAGTCACGGAAATTGTAGGGTTTTATTGTCCAATTCCGAATTCAATCCAATTAAATCCTAAATCAACATATCCCAAGTGATTTCAACTCATCCAATGATCAAAAACAAAAATCACCATGACTTAGGGTAACACATAACTTTCGGCCAAGACAAATTATTGGGGAAAATTTAATCCAATTCAATTTTCATCAAATTGAACATGCATAACACTATGTTATCATCATTCAAACATATTCAAACAATCAATTTCATCAAAACATGCTCAAATCAATTTTACCCAATTCTACCATAATTCCAATTTCATGCTTAAATCATGGCTCTGATACCATTGTTGGGTTTCTAAGGTCAAACCAAGATCGATTTAAGCGTAAAACATGTGTGAATACAACACAGTTAAGTTGCGGAATACTCACTTTGATAAGCTTTTGCGATGCGAGGAACAACAAAAAATTCTTCAAGCTTTTCTTCCATGGTTCGGCCATGGCTCCTTTTTATGCTCCAAGTTGAATCTCCAAGCTCCAAGCTTTGTTTGTAGATTCCATGCTCATAGATGGGTTTCCCTATCACCTTTGGATGACTCCTACTGTGTGCTAGCACTCTTGAAAAATTGCCACAATTTTTCTATTCCCCTTGTTAAACTTACGGCCATGAAAGAAATGGAGAAGGAGAGAAAATGGCCATTGGCCGAGAGGTAGGAGAAGGAAGAAGGAGAGAATGAGTTGGTTAATTTGTGTATTTAGTTTTCCAAAAACTAATACCAAAATTCAAATCCAAAAGTACAAGCATTAAAGCCTTCAACCACTCACATCACTCAAGAATAGTGACTAGTTGTCAATCACTCAAAGTGACAAAACATCCATCACTTGAATGACAAGTGATGTGACGCGTGATGTGACTTGTGGGCCGCACTTGAATTCAAAATGCGAGTGGGCCCGCAAACACTCCCGGGCTCGGGTTCGCTAATTCTGAATTAACGAATTTTCCGTTGCGACGTAATTAAATCAAATTTAATTAAATAATTGTGCCTAGCAAAATTACTATTCATGTAGCTAGCGAATTAATTCTAAATTAACTCGTTTGCCCGAATTAAAATCTAATTTTAATTCCGCGTCGAAATCTAATTTCGTATAATATATCGAATATATTATTTTATCGATTAATTCCAAATTAATCGTTCTCTCTCTTTAAATAATATTTTATCTCAGATAAAATATCTCCGTAATTAATCCAGATTAATTTTCTCTCTCTAATATTTAATCCTAGATTAATTATATGTGAGTCATACGTCATTGGTGAATCTTCGGGAAATGACCCATGAGATCCCCGGATATGTTGGAAGTAAATTCGGTCGTCGGACTATCCGAACACGTACGTACCTAGTACTACGTTTTCGTCGATTTACAAGACATGGTTGGCTTCTAGCAAAGCACCGTGCCTACCCAATTCTCCAAAAATATTCTTAAAGGAATATGTAATCTTTATCAGGCGTAGTATATGTAGTATTGCGTATTGCGATCCAGTATCGGATTTCACGTGCTAGGCCTGGGGCTGGAATTGTGTCTGCCCCGTACGAAGCACATATCGGATCTCTGGTAACTAGTCTCTATAATCGGATAAACATGACCTAGTCATAATATCCCGATAGCTGCAGCATATAAGAGCACCAGTTTCGTATCCTACGTGATCATCATCTCCACTATGAATGAAGTGATACTTCCATCTCGACATCACACCCAATACACTACGATTCTCAATATACCCAAAAGAGGCGTACACAGAACCGGTTAAAGCCCTGGACGACCAAAACCAAAGTATATTGATTGTCGCAAGTATTAGCGGTGCAAGTCTCAGGTTAAGACCAAATACACCTACCTTGATTCGGACTTCCATAGACACATAGTCATACTACCAATGGAATTCCGAGGGGTCTATCCAGAGCGAAGCTGTTTCCGTACCATCGGTAAAACACAACCTCCTTTTACACTTGCATGAGTATCCAATACCCAAATATATGAGACCTATTCCATTATGCTCCCACAACGCGCACAAGTGTAATACTAGTCTATTCCGCATTATCGATGTCCAATCTCGATAATACTACGACTTTGGATATTTAATGATTAAACCTTTGTGGATTGATACTGTCTCATATTATCTCAATCCAGAACTAATCATAAGGACCTTCTATCATTTATACATCTTGGTCATCTAATTACAAATGATAAAAGAGCAATTTCCTTTGTCACATAGTTAATTTGTACAACAACACCATGTTCTGTACAAATAGTGATGCTATGGGTCATAATTGCCCAATAGACGCACCCCGTGACTGGTCGCGCCAGCCGACGGTGGCCGACAGGCCACCGGCGTGACCAGCTGATCGAAATTGGTGTTTTGGGAGACATGGGGTCGTGCAGAATTTTTTGCGAAAGTTTTGTCATTTTTGTAAAATGCCGAAACTATGGGGTATTTATTGTGAAGTTTCTGAAATTTACATTCTGGCCCCCGCAAAATTACAATAACGTCAATGTTTGGAACTTTCTAGAAATTTCACATTTTTGAAGCCCTTCTGATGTACATTTCGAAAAGTATTCAACATGAGAGTTGTTCGTCTCAGAAAAATGAGTCTGATGATTCAAAAGTCAACTCATCGGAGTTCATTTGCTATCTTTATAGCCGAGATAAGAAATATTTACGCGTAGAATGATAAAATCAGAAATCTCGTAACTGGTTATCGAAATCACGCATTTCCAACGCGACAAAACTTCACTTTAAAATATTCTGATCTATTTTCTAACACGGAAACTCCGATTTTTGATAACCATCCATTTCCAAGTCCTTAACTTTAATTCGGAAACCTTCTAGCACTGTTCCGAAAAACTCGGGGTATTAAAAGTTTCTAGAAAACTAACGATGATAGTGGGAAAAGCAACGTTCTCATTGAAGGTAGCCCCTGCCAGCTGTTATAGGACGATGCAGTTGCAGGGAAGTGGAAGAGCATAGCCGTTAGAGGCCGGTGCAGTGACAGTAAAATGGGCTATCCTGATTGGCTGAATTATAGGTAGTTGATGAGAGTTGTTACTACAATGATGACTGTGACATCAACTGACACCATGGGTGGTGTAATAGTGAATTTGGAAGCCTATGTAAAGGGGTTCAAAATTCAGATTCAAGAGATAGAAATTTTCGCATCTCACAACTTGTAAAAGAGCTAAGAGCTTAAAAACTAGTGAAGAGAGAGAAAGCTAGCCGGTTCCTGATCGCTTGAGAGAATTATATAGAGTTAATATAGACCTGAGGTATTCGATATTGTATCTTGTATCCCTTCCCCACTTGTAGCTCGGGTCGGTTTTGACCCTGAGCATGTAATAAAATACCCCATTCTTTCTCACGTGGAAGTAGGCTAGTGCCACTCTCCACCGAGCCAAGTAAATCCTTGACTCTGTGATTTATATATGCTTTCTAGGTTTGCTTTGGTTCCCTACGAACCAAATAAATTCTCTGTTGAGGGAGGTTTGTTCGAGGGGTTAATTTCATATATTTCCATTGGAACGAAAAACAACCATCAACAGTTGGCACCGTTTGTGGGGATATGGTACGAAAAAGTAGCAAACACACTAAGACGATGGCAGGAAATGAAAATCATAGAGTTTTGGAGACCTCAATGGCAGGGTGGATGGAGAAAATAGAGGAGAACTTGCGATAGAAAGGTAGGCAACTAAACCTTCATAGAGGCCATGATTGAGAGAATTCAAAGTTGGAGGAGAAAACAACGAGTGAACAGACATATGAGGGCTTAGTCGAATGAAGGAAGATATCCCCAGTGGTAAAAGCCTGATTGCTATAAAAATAGAGCAAATGGCTAGGAAAAGAAAACCCTGTAAAGTGAGGTCAGAAGATCGAGAAAGAAAAGAGCCAAGGCAAGTTACCCATCACGACGGAGTTGGCGGATGGAAGAGACCATGACCTAGCCGACAGGAGTTCAAGCCTACAAACCCAAGAAAATTGACTCCAGGACTGAGGCCCTCGATCATAGTTGCTCATGTAGCGGAGGGTGCTACGTATAAAACCCTAAACATGGCTTTTTCATAGGTAGCGACAGAGATATGGGGAAAAAGGCTACTGACTGAGCCCGACCCAAGGAGGTTTGATTACGCCCAAAAGGTACTTGCGGTTATCAAAGTATAATTGGGGTATCGATTCCTCAAAGAGATGGTTACAAAGGAACTAAGTCACTTAATAAGAAAGTTAGCAATAACTTATTTAAAGAAAAAGATTTAATTGGTAATGTAAAAATAAAAACTATGAAAAATAAGTAAGAATTATCAATAGAGAAAGGCAAAAAAGCGTCGAGAATCCTTCTTGTATAGCGTCCCTATATTTAATCTTTGATTCATTTTCATTTCCCAAACTAACAATCAGAAGATAAATCAATTAAAAACACATACTAAATCATAAGGTAATTGGTATATTATTTTCTCTATATTCAAAGCAAAATATGTTATTATTATGACCTATCTAACGTCGACAATATACCCCGGGCAATACTACAGTAGAGGATTAACTCATAAAATAACAATATAAGTTATAACTGGGTTCCCCAATCACACATAGAAAAAATAAGACTATTACTATATGAAAATTAGTAAAACACAATCTCTGGATTAATTATAAATCAAAAGATAATAGAGAACAACAAAATATCAATTGTATTAAAATATTAAGAATCATTCAGGAATCAGGAACATACATTATAGGAATTTAAGTACAAGAATTCATCCCTAACTTTGCCTGAGAGATTAGTTCTCCATAGAAAAGAAAGACATAGCCTGAAGGGATTGGAG
>SKCR01036620.1:0-52629 GCA_019454045.1 Zanthoxylum bungeanum
TTCGGTTCCGGTTCCGAACCGTGGCCACCTCTAATTTTGTGGTTTTATGCTATGTCTAACACAGTGGACATGTATTTATTTGATGTGATCCTCACACACTCGTCGATAGATACAAATTGTTGAGTAAATAAAATAATCTTGCAGCTTGTAGAGGTTTGAATTTCAGAATATTTATGTCTTTTACTCAGGCCTACGAGTTACTCAGTTCAATGAAGACAAGGTTGGCACCCCATCTGACCCTACACAAAAAACTCTTACCAACTTCATCACCTCAAAGGATGCTTTTAAGAAAAATGCAGATGATCAAAACTCCTTGAGTTCAGATATTAATGATCACCATTTCATGGATGATAAAGAAATTGGTGTTTTACCCTGTGTCAGCGAAACAAATCATTGTGAATTTAGAGAGCCATTTGATGACAACTGCTTACCAGATCTAGATGATGACGATCATAGTTTCAACAACAACATAGGCAAAGTGGAGAAAATTCATAAATCACAATTGTTGGAAGTGGATTCTTTAGTCTTGCAGCAACAAGAAGGCAGCTACTGTGACAGAGCTGAGGTGACGGATAAGGCTGTAACCCCAGACAATGAGGTCGGTACTTCATCCAGTCAGAAAGATCAATTTACCTGGGTGGATGACTACAAGTGTTCACTATGCGGAACTGAATTGCCACCATCTTTTGTCGAGGAAAGGCAAGAACACGCTGATTTTCATCTTGCTGAGAGGCTTCAGAAGGAGGAATCGGGCAGCAGTGACTTCCGAATTCTTACGCCGAGGCAAAGGTATATATTATATATCTTTATTTCATTCACTACTTCTGCCTTGGACATTCACCTCATGCCCGAAACAAAGAGATGTGCATTCACTACTATTTAAATGAATAGCATCTGTTATCTTGAAAATGAGTAATTCAAATCAGCTTAAGTCAACTCAGTACAACTTTAGGAAATTGTTACGGATAGCCACATCACTTAACTAATTGCATCTCTAATTTCTACGAAATGTACGGTTGAATTAATAATAACTTTGAATGTTCACAGGCGTGTTCAGAACCAAAAGGATCATACCGCAAGCAGCAGTAAACGTAAGAAACAGAAGTTGTTTCAGAAAGAAGGCACACAAATTCCCATTGACATGTTCTTTGCTAAGAGCAATCGGAACTTCTAGCTCTAATGGTAGTATATATACTAATTCTTAGTCCTGTAAAAATATATTTATGTATAGTTTTATACAATAGAGAACGATTGTGACTCCGTTTGATTGTATTTATTTCATCAATGCACATAAATAATAGATTATGTCACGGCGAGACGAGTTATTTATTATTATGATTTGTGTGAATTGGAAGTGCATATACAGCTGAGGCATTCTAACGGACCGGGAGATTTGAACATTGTTCCTTTATGATCAGATGAATTCGATTATATGTACCAATTCTTACATCTCATACTACTGTAGAATGACTGCTAGTTTTGGTATGTTGGGGATATCAACTCATTATTGCTGAACCTAATGCTTATATTGCATTTGCGGTTTAAAAAGGAATTAAACAAATATTGAATAAGATAGTACCTAAAGATACACAAGAGGATGAATATTTATTTATAAAAATTATTTGATTTGGTCGCATAATTCTTTAAAATGTGTTCTTAGTGACTTATTTTGGTTTTATATTTTTTTCCCTGTTATGTATTGTATTTTCATCCACCTAAATCTTAAGTTAAACATCTCCTAATTAAGAGTAAGATTTTTAAAGGGACAAAAAAACTACTTTGGCCGTGCATCACGCACGTGTCCTTTAGACAGGAGATCATACGTTTGCCACGTGTCACTATTATAAAAATATGCGAATCTCTCTGGTTCAGGATAAGACAGTTAATTTAACAGACACCTTGGCAATTAAAGCATAAATGGAAGTACTGTACAGTGTTCCAAAATCGAAATGCTCTTATTCAAATCCAAAAATTCCTACCAAAACCCTAATCTCTCCATCTTTAGTCATCCCAATTTCCCAAATTTTACAGATTAAACCAAAAACCCATTTGAATTCTCTGCAAAAAACCAAAACCCGATATGAGCTTAACAATGATGTCAAAGAACCTGCTTCAATGCCAACCATGTCCGATATATTGGCCTCATCAAAAGCACAAAATCTTGATCTTCAGCTTCAAACTCTTGGACCCTTTTTCAGAATCACAGCCAAAAACTTGGAGACACAAAATGAGCTTGGTAGGGCTGAAGGGCTTATAAGGGTTTGGTTAAAAGGCAGAGTTCTTCACTTGGACTCCATTAGACTGAAGAGAGAGACTTTGGGAATGGAGAGGTCAATTTTTGGGATTGGCTTGTTCATTGGAGCTGTTGCTGTTAGATATGGGTATGATTGTGGGTGTACAACTGCTGAGTTGCTTGCCATCAATGACTCTGATCTTTACCATGCCAAGGTTCTTGCTTTCTCCATCACTGTTCTTGATTTTGTCTTTCTTGTAGAGTTGTAGAATGTAAGTATGGACATTATCTATTTAGTGGACTGTTACAATCAAAGTTGGCTCATAGATCATGTATTTATTACACCCGTTTATTATACTAATAATTACACGATTACGGGTTTACGACCCGTTTATTAATTGTGTCATTAATCGTATTATTGATTTGTCTACATGACACAAGGATCATACATCTCAACTAACTGTAATGAATCCAGCAAGTATCATCAATAAAATCATAAACTGCCATGCAACTTTAGGTGGAAAATCAAGTTTGTTGAAATCTTGAGCAAACAAACAAACAAACTTTCGGTGGGCACTATTGCTGTGTTGAAATTGTGAGTTAAAGATTGGCTATAAATATGAGCTCTCATTTGAGAGAAAGTGTATCTCAAAACATTAAAGCTTCATGTTAAGAGAGCTTTGAGAGTGTTAGAAGTGAGATTTTTTGTAGAGTTTAAACACTTGTAAAGTTTCTATTCTTGTAGTAATAGATTCGGTTTTTCCTCAAAACACTATTCAGTGATTAGAGAATCACAACACTAACTCATTTGCCTTAGCATAACAATCTTTACTAGATTTTAAGCACAATAGCACTTACTATCTTGGACCCTAAAGTTACCACAAGACACAACTACCCATTTGATATTTACATAAAATTTTAAAAAATAAAAAAAAAAAAAAGAAGAAACATGGCCAGTGCATGAAGGCTCCCCGCCATTTGATATTTACATAAAATAACTTAGTTTGTTTCTCTTCTAGACATAACAAATTTACCAAGATGGCATACATCTGTATAATTCTGGAGCTGATTTGTCTTCTCTCAGCTTGTTAGGTTTTACAGAAGAATCGGGTTCAAGGTGGTGCATGAAGTAACTGGTTCAACAATGGGGGACTTGGCTCACTTGTTAGTATGGGGAGGAATAGGAACTCGGATGGATGCAAATGTTGAAGATCTTCTAATTAAATGGTGCAGCAGGTTTAAATCTCAGAACTGATTTTCACCATGATCCTGTTGCTTGATCTTGTACTGCAGAAAAACTTCTTAACAAGGCTTAGGTATCATCATTATGATGTGGAACCAATTGCTTGTTGAGCATCAAGAGTTCATATTATATTTTGGTTGATGTAAAATACTAGACTTACATTTTGATTCCCAATAGAAAGTAAAATGCTATGATTTTGATAGTAGACCCGGTCACGGTCACGGTTTCGGTTCGGAATCGGAACCTATTTTGGTTTGGTTAGGGTTTTCCCTAACCGAACCGAAATCGAACCGCTGGAACTGAACGGTTCCAGCAGTTCGAACCGGAACCGTTGGAACCGTTTAATTTTTTTTTTAAAAAAATCATTATTAAAATTAAAAAAGAAAACCGGAATGGAACAGGAATCGTCGGTTCCGGTTCGATTCTAATTTGGAATCGAACCGGACCGGTGGCCACCCCTACTTGATAGGACCAAATTTTCCTGCTAATCAAGAATCTCTTTGAGAGCCAATTTGATAATCTTATGACATTTCGAAAGAAGTTGGGGTGAATTAGCTAAATGTTTGTTTTGAGAATCTCATAGGCTAAGAAGAGGAAGCAAAGGCCGAAGAAAGACCTTCCACACGACTGCTCTTCTTTCCTGTTTGCTGTAACTGTAAACAGCCGATTTGCTTATTCAACAACTCTCTAATCAGTTTGGGCACTAGGCAGTAATAACTGGTAAGGTTAGTACGGACCCTTTTCAAAGGTCACTAGAGTGGCTCCCTTCTTTCCTCACTCGAGGTCTAGCTTTCCCTTGGATTACTTTGCATCCTTCCTGCTTGAAGGAAAGTGCCGCACTCTCTGGTGTGATCAATGACGGAGTCACATATAGGTGAGCGGGGTAGTTGTTTCCGTTCGATCCATTAGAATATGTCATATAAATTAATGAAAATTTTGATAAAATCTCCTTATTTTATCCTGCTAAAATGAAGAGTATCTAATATATTTTTTTGTGAAAATCAAAATTTACTCCCACAAAAAATTTAAGGGGTAGTTGTACATTTTCATTCAATATCTCAAGGATAAAGTGTGACGTCTCACAACTACATGTGAACGTTGAACTTAAAAGGAGTATTTTTCTTAGTAAGGAGTTTTTAGAGTAGGTTTGGGTAGACCTGGCCGGCGGTCCGATTCGGTTCCGAACCGGACGGTTCCCGGTTCCACGAGTGTGGAACCGGAACCGAACGGTTCGATTCCGGTTCCGGTTCCATTCGTTTTTTTTTTTTTAGTTTATTGAAAATAAAAAATTGAGATTGATAAATTAATAAAATTTAAAATTATGAATTTGAATTATATAATAAACTTACATTACATAATTACATTAAATTACAAATAAAATTATTATCTACAAAAATTAAAAAAAAATTATTAAATTAAAGAGCTTGAACTTAAATTTTTAAAAACTCAAGTTGCCTACGTATCCTCCAGGAGTGAGAGGAATCAAAGCTCACATTGTTCCATTACATTTTAAAGATATTTCCCCATTATAATTTTACAATTATTTAATTATCAATCATCATCAGTGTCTATTGATCATTCAGCTCCAGTTCCGCTTGCACTTGCAGATGCATTATCGAACAAGTCTTCAAATTTGTCATGGACATCTTCTTGTTGCCTCAGATCAGCTCGGGTCCAATCATCTACACATGTTTTTGCTTCTAGAGTGCTTAGATGTAATGAAAACCGTATGACTTCCAATATATTGTCTCTCATGCTAAAGGCTTACTCAACCGCAACGGTGAAAACAATTGCTGCTAATATCTCTTTAGCAATAATTGATAATACATAATATACATTTTGATGTCGGTTCCACCATTCAAGGATTTGAAAATTTTTACTAACTAAATTTTCAGTTGAAAACTCAAAATTTGTAGTTAAATAATTATCTAATTCCGGGTTATTAGTCGTGTTATCCCTATGTTTTTTATTTCGTTGCTATATATATATATATATATATATATATAACGTATCTATAATTTGTTTTTCGTTTTCACAAATCTAATTAAATTCATTCATGTATTGGACATTTGGAATTATAAATATAACTGCTGTAATTTGTTGAAAAAATCAATTACAAGTTCTAACAAATAAATGTATGACCAAAATGTGCATGCATCTCTTTCCAAATTACTCACTCGCCCTCAGCGGCTTTTTCCTTTTATAAGTGTGATAAAAACAAACAAAAGATTAATGCTATAGTTTTATAAAACTTGATTTTAGGAAAAATTGTTGCAATTTAATTGAAACATTAATGTTTTAGCAAACAACACCACCAAAATAGTATCTAATAATCAATGATTTCACCTCCATGAAAAATAATTAAATTGAATATTTTTCACAATTTCGATATTTAAGAATTTTAAACTCATAGTCTGGGGATTAAGGGCTCAGTACTAGAGTCTCTGTGGACCGTTTAATGAAACTGAGTAATAAAAAATTGGAGCGAGAAAATTATTTTCTTTCTCCAAATCTGAACTGTTGGATCAAAATCTAACAGTCTAAATTGTATTGGAGTGGGTTCCAGTAAGTCTCGACATCATCAAATTGTTAAAAATTATTAAAAATTGATTGAGATTATAAAATACAGTATCCTAAAATATGGTAATGATAGCCTTAATCACCAAATTAATCCACCTTTAAATTTTGCTTGTATATTACTCACAGTTGACTATTTTGACCTAAACCACATATTAGCATTCTAATCGTACGGCCAGGAGCGCATCCATCGTACAGTTAGATTCGAAAGCAAGCAAACGATTGTACGGGCCATAAACCTTATATCATCATATCTCATTTGATTCACTATCACCATTACTACTAAAACCCTAATCCAATTTCCCCAATTATACTCTAAACCAAGCAAATGTCTCGGCGGGAGAGTCGCGATTCCGATTCCAGACGGAAACGTTCTCGATTTGACCGTGAACCCAGGTGCCCTTTTTTCTCCTTTGTTTTGTTTTGTTTTGTTTTTTTTTTATCATTTCTTAATGGTGATTCAGTGTTGAACTGAAAATGGGTTTTTGTGGGTTTCATGTATAGAGGTTATTTAGTTGTTGTATAGATAGTGAATTATCATTCAAGGGTTTTGGGTTATTTGATGAAATTGACTAGATGAACCTAGTGGGATTTGAATTTTGTTGGAAATTTTGAATCTTTTTCTTCTATTTGTTAGAGAGAACGTAAGATTAAATTTGTAAAATCTCATGAAAGTGCGCTTATTTTGGTGATTTATTTGCTGATTGGAAACTAAGAAAATGCAAGAAAATAAAGGAGAATGAAAATGCTCAAGAGACTACATTTTCATTGATTGGAATGATTACAAATGATATGAAATTGTGGTTACAAGTAATCTAAAATCAGCTCACTATTTATAGTCAGATTTGGCGCCTAAATTCTAATTACAAATGTTTGAATTTTGAACAGTGGCGCCAATATTTTGAATATTTGAAATTGAATAGTGGCACCAACATTTGAATATTTGAGTTTTAAATTGTGACACATGTAGCGTAAGCTCATGCTCATACACGTGTATTAGCTTATGTAACATATCATATTCACACCAATCGCATGCTTGCTTGTTTGATGTTGAGTGATTTGCTGATTTTGTTTTGAGGTTCTGATTCTGATGCTGAGGTTTTGATTCTGAGTTTGATGCTGAGCTGAGGTTCTGATTCTGAGTCTGCGGTAGAGTGTGATGCGGGTCTAATTCTAAGTCTGCGGTAGATTCTGAGGTGGTGGAGTCTGATTCTGAGGTGGTAAGAGTCTCATTATGAGGTTGCGGTAGGGTCTGATTCTAAGGTGGTAGAGTATGATTCGGAGGTTGCGGTAGAGTGATTCCGAAGTGGTAGAGTCTGATTCTGGTTCAGAACCTTGGTTTGCATCAGAACCTTGCTTGCATTAGAACCTTGGTTCAGAACATTAGTATGTGCATCCAAGGTTCGAAAACTCGGTGTGCGTTGTGAGGCAGTCCCTCGCGTGAGGCGAGGCGGACAGCCTCGAGGCGGTCGAGGCGACCGCCTCAATCCGAACACGAAAAAAAACTAAAAGCAATAAATAATCTACAACTAATACATAAAAGAATCTATCAAAATTAAACAAAATGAAATATAATAAAATAAGTTCATGAAATAAAATGACCGCTAATCTCTGAATAGGCTATTATTTGTGTTTAATAGCATAAAATGTGGGTATGAAGTGTCATCTTTCAAAAGGTCATCATCATATATAATTTCTATCATAAATAATTTATTAATAATAAATTATAATTAATAAATATATATAATAGTGAATGATTATTTTTAGTGATAATTATTTTGCCATTTTCGGCTAAGCATTGAGGTCGAGCTACTCTGTTAATATGGTTAACAATACTGCCAGGAAAATAAAATTGAAAATTTTATTTTCTGTACCTTTTTAGTCTATAAAGAAGCTCAAGTTGAGACTCTTTGTCCCTACTTTCAGTTTCCTTATATTTATTTTTATTTTTCTTTTAAAAATAATGACTTCACGGCTTTTGGGTTGAGGCGTCCGCCTCAAACCGCCTCGACTCGAGGCGTCATGAGGCGGGCCGCCTCAGGCCTTTGAGGCGGTCCTATTGAAAACTCGGTTTGAGGCGACAGCCTTGACGCGCCATAGCTGCGAGGCGGCGCCTCAGATGGAGTTTTTAAACTATGTGTGCATCAGAACCTTGGTTTAGAACCTTGTTTTAGCCCGTAGCTATCAATGGCATGCTTATTTAGCTGATTCAGATTGCAATACACAAGCACAATTATTTATATCTAGCATCTAATTATCACCAGAAATCTAACATCCAATTATTACCAGAAGAGCTCCTTTACACTTTCGTTACAAGCTACGGCTTCTTCATGTCTTCATCATATGCAAGTCACTTTCATAATCCTTAATCCTTAACAAAATTAAATGAAAAGAAACATATCTTAGTGTTAATTGTAAGCTATTTTTAGTATCAAGTTCATAGGTATTATTTTTATGAATTTTTGCTCTTGGTTTATCCATTGAATTTGAGATGTTAGCACGGTTTCGATAAGAATTAGAGTGAAATTAACGAAACGAAACATGTTTTAGTGTAATTGTAAGCTATTTTTAGTATCAAGTTCATAGGTATTATTTTTATGAATTTTTGCTCTTGGTTTATCCATTGAATTTGAGATGTTAGCACGGTTTCGATAAGAATTAGAGTGAAATTAACGAAACGAAACATGTTTTAGTGTAATTGTAAGCTATTTTTAGTATCAAGTTCATAGGTATTATTTTTATGAATTTTTGTGCTTGGGTTTATCCATTGAATTTAGCATTCCTGTAGGTAGTGTTAATTACTATAGGCATTTAAATCCTGATGCGGCTTTTTTAATAATTATTGGTGGTGCTAGTCCCAAGAGGTCTCGGAGGGATGGAAAACCTGCAGCAGAGAGAGTACCCAGTAGCAATAAGTTGGACATTGGAGATAATGTAGAACGGGATCAAACGCACAGACACCGGCTGCAAGATGCATTACCACTTGAGGCTCCATCGGCACCTGATTCTAAGGCTGAGAGTGGATCTCTAGTTAATGATTCCGACAAGAAAACTGATGGACTTCATGAGAAAACAAAGGGATCTTCTGATCCAACTGAAGTACCTCGGTCTCGATCATTTTTTCAGGTTTCTGTGTCAGTTTGCGAATAATTATATTAGTTGTTTTATGTGTTCTTATCTTTATAGACAGCATGTTGTTTGCTTATATGGTGATTGTGTGATGGAATATTATAAATTGCTATAATTATTGTCTTTATAAGATATTAGCGGTTTCTCAGATAAAAAGACTAGTTCATGTAGTCCCTGGCAATGCTGTTTCTGGTTTCCACCCTTTAGACAGTGGCAGTACAAGTTTTACATGTTAGCTTTTTGAGTCAGTCTGTTTATGAGTGGTTGGGTGAAATCTGTACATTGCGCTATCTCCATATTTGACTGTCATGGGTTAGCATGATGAATAGCAAAGCCATAAGACTCAGAGAATTTACACCATTATTGGGAGCTTTCATGAGAAACAAGCTAAGCTGAAAAGTTAATGTGGAAAACTTGGTTTAAAGTATATATGTATATGAGTACTAATTCATAATAAAGGGGTGAGACCAGCGCTTGGCAAAGTCGAGGAATTAGGTTGTGAAAAATTATGGTGTGTGTAGTTGCTTAATGGAAAATGATCAAGTCTATGGTTTGAAGAAATGAATCTATCATCTAGATTGAGACCATTGAAGCTTACTGGATTAAGCATGTTGAAACCAATTATGTTGTGTGCATTTTTCTAAATGATGATCCAAAGTCCCAGTGAAATGTAAACTTCTGCACACTGTTAGGTAACTTTGTAAGTAGATGGTTACCGGTATGCATATCTGCTTATTGCTGTGTCCAAAAGTATATTGAAACTTGCATCCTGGTTGACTTGAAAATTCTTCCACAATGTTGGATTGATCATTTTCTCAACTAAGCAGGCTGTATTTCCATTGAATTTACTTTCTTGGTTGTTACTCAGTTTTTGCAAACCTTTATTCTGGGCTGATGTTGCGGGATTCTTGTTCGGCCCTGTGCATACAACTGTACAAGTTGTTCCATGTATATAACAATATTAGGCTTGTCTGTCATGTCTTATGACAGCATGATGAGCGTGGTAATACCAGGCAAGTTGGTCGAAGCTTCAGTCGCGGAGCAGCTGGTGGTGAGTTTTTAGTTTCGTATGAACATTTTTATTTATATTTTTTTATTTTGTGGCCCCTTTATGGTCTCATGTTTCTCCTTTTATTTCTTCCTCTTAAGTGCTTGTGTTGGTATGAGACAGATATATACACGGAGTGGTTTATATTCTGATTTTTTTTATTTGTTTTTGAGTGGAAGCATCAATATTGTTCCTTGTCTCAAATTCCTATAACTTACAGTAATGCCTTTATTTTAAGAGCGTGATTGGCGGAGGGATTCAAGGAATCAGAAACATGAAGGGTCATCAGACAAGAAAGAATCTTATGATACACGACAAAGAGACGAAAAATCACAAGCTAGGGCGGATGACAAGAGTGCTTGGAACCATGATGGATTCTACACGTTGGAGGTTGATCCACCAGCATCTGCCCAGAAAAGACGTGCATTTAGAGAAGAGAAGATCCCATTGGAATCTGAAAATGCTGATAAAGCAGCAGTTGAGCCAGTCAAAGCAAGCCATGCTGACCGACCTCCATTAGGAGGTGAAAGAAGGGAGGATAGAGGCGGCAATCCCTATCGTGCAGAGAGATATGAGAAACCACCTACAGGAGATAGATCGGCAAACAGGGAAGAATCACAGAGAGTTGGCTACCCATCAAGAGAAAGGTATGGTGGTGGAAGTAGTGGAGGTGGTCGTGGTGATTATAGGGGAAGAGATAGATATGATGGAAGGCAAGAGTTTCGTGCAGGTGGTGCTCGAGTTGACAAGTGGAAGCACGATCTGTTTCAGGAGGCTAACCGGAGTCCAACACCGAAGGATGAAGAGGATCGGATTGCCAAGTTAGAGGCACTCCTGGCTTCTTAAAAGAAAAATGCTGACGCTCAAAAATAGACTCTTCAATTTGCATGCATTACTTGTGCTTGTTTTTCGAGTTAAACAATCCGTCATAAAAATACTTTGCTTATTGAATATGATTTGGGTGCAAAGTTTGTTATTTCACTGGGCTCAACCAAAAAAGCCTAGGCCCAGCCTGGTTCGGACTTAAAATAAATAATTATATATTTATATTTATAAAATATATATATTTATATAATAAATTTTTTATTTATAATTTTTTATATTAAAAAAATCGGTCCCGAGCCAAGCCCGGCCCTAGCCTGAGTCAGGCTTTTCCCGGGCTCAGGCCAGGCTGGCCCGAGCCTGACTCAACCAAAAAAGCTCAGGCCCGGCCTGGTCCAGGCTTAAAATAAATAATTATATATTTATATTTATAAAATATAAATATTTATATAATAAATTTTATATTTATAATTTTTTATATTAAAAAATATGTCCCTGGCCAAGCTCGGCCCGAGCCCGAGTCGGGCTTTTCCCGAGCTCGGGCCGGGCTTCAAAATGAGGGGCCCGGGCTCGAGTCAGGCTCAACCAAAAAAGCCTAGGCCCGGCCCGGTCCAGGCTTAAAATAAATAATTATATATTTATATTTATAAAAAATATATATTTATATAATAAATTTTGTATTTATAATTTTTTTAATATTAAGAAAATATGTCCCGGCCCGATCCCGAGCCCGTTGCCATCCTTAAGTGCATGGTATGACTTTTGGGGTAAACAAGTTTATTTAATCTGAAAACTCTTTCAAATTTTTTGATGGTGTTTGGTTGCATTTAAAATAGAGTTTTTGATGATTAAAAAAAATTATTTTATCTCTACTAATAAAAAATCACTTTTTTTAAAATAGAGATTGAAAAATATTTTTAAAGAGTTAAATTATATATATTACATTTATTTTATTTCACTAACATTATTTCATTTTTTTCCCAACATATCTTTAAAAATATTGTCTATTTAAAATATTTTTTTAATTTTTAATAAATATTCTCATTAACAACTAAATACAGAATTTATTTAAAAAAAAAAAAAAACTCTACAGTATGACATTGGTTAATATTACGGATAAAGTGCTTGTTTGGTATGGTTTCTTGTAGAGGTAAAAAAGTTTTTTTAATCCGATAAGCTCTTTTCAGAATTTTTGGTGATGTTTGTTTGCATTTTAAGTAGAACATTTAAGGATTAAAAAAACTAGTTTGTCTCTATTAGTAAAAGTTCAAAATTTAGATTTTTGGAAGTAGAGTTTGAATTTTTTTTTCTATAATACCCTTATTTAGTTTAATAATATTATTTCATTTTTCTCATCACACAATTTAAAAAATTTAAAAAAAGCAAGAAAAGAAAATAATGACATATCGATCAGTGTTCGACGGCGGAATTCGAAAAGCTCGGAATCAAACGTCACTTCATTAATTTCATTAATTTTTAGCTCTCCAATGTTATAATTGGTGATTTGATGAACAAAGGTACGTGATTGAAAACCCTAACAGTGACTAGATAAAAAATGATCTTTTTATCTATTTTAGCCAATATATTATAGAAAATATACAAAACCACTTTTAATTTTCTTTTGATTATCAGTCTCCGGATAGAATCTGAAATTTTTTGAGATAGTAAATATATATATTTTTATAACACATTTAAAATTAGGGGTGATCATCCGTCCGATTCGGTTTCGAATTGGAACTGAACCTATTGATTCTCGATTCCACAAGTATAGAATCAGAATCAAAATCAAAATCAAAATCTTATCGAACGAGAACCGTTCGATTCCGATTCCGGTATTAGCAAAGGATCCTCAGTATTTTTTTTTTTTTTTTGGTTGTGCTCAAATGATGAAATAATCTCAAATCTCTCAATTCAAAGTACAAATTATGCAATAATAATAATAATAATAATAATAATAATAATAATAATAATAATAATAATAATAATAATAATATGTTTGTTTTACACAATAAACATTTATACAATTGAAACTACACGGAGGTGGCCATCATAACATTAAAAAATAATAATAATAATAATAATAATAATCACAAGAATAAATTAATAAATGACTAAAAACTAAAAATAATATCAAACACTTTTCTTTCCGAAATTAGAGAAATTATTATGCTGAGGATAAGGACCAAATCTTGAGCCAGTAGTGGCAGCCTGATGAGGAGGAGGAGCATTCACCGAACCTTTGTAGGCGGATCGCGGCTCCAGAAAATCCACGGTGGTAGGCGCCTGAAAATCAGACCTAGTTCGCCGGTGAGAAGAACCCTCGAACGAGTCTCCTCCTCCTCCTCCTCCGATTAACAAATGGTAGCTGCGACTCGAACCCACGGAGAAGCTCCGGTAGCTGTGCTGAGGCTTTTGCTTCTTCATCGCATGCATAATATATGGAATTAAACCCTCCATCACAACCTCTCTCTCTCTTTCTTTCTTTCTTTCTTCTGAGGAGTTGTTTATTAGCTTTGAATTTCTTGTGTTTTTCTTTTTGGTATGTCTCTGACACACCATCATCTTCTATTTATAGTAATCAAAATGGTTCAATAAATTATTCAGGGTCAATGAAGCTGGTTAACTTTTTGACTTTGATACGTAAAAAGTTGGCAAATTGGATATCGATATTTGAAAGTCATAGCATTTGCAAGTGCATGAAACGCGGTGTAATTTTATTTTATTTTAAAAAAACAGTACCAGAAATTTGTGGTCAAAATCGACAATTGAAAGTCAAAATCAACCGTTTTAACTCTGTAATGTTAATAATTGTTGCTACCTAGGGAGGAGAATAAGTATATTTTCTTAATTATCAATTTTTTTTTTTTAATTTCAAGATTAGTGTTAAAATTTAATATTTTTTTAAGTGTGAGATTTATTTATTACAAAACGATCAAATTAAATAGTTAATTTGCGTATATCTAAATCCATTTGGTTTCAGAAATAATCACACATTTTTTTTAGACAATAATGCGTAAATTGAATAAAGTTTATGTGTACATTAAGATAAATATTAGTGCCTTATTTTTCCTTATTTTTAACAAAATATTTTTATAAATTTCTTTGAAATATAAAACTTTTTATAATTGGATTTGCCTAACTCTTTTTTTTTTTTTTTTTTTTTTTAAATAAAAATAATAAGTTGCCTAACTATATTTTCACGAGCACTTATCCTCCCACCCCCTCTCACACATGTTCATCATGTCCCCCCCCTCCCCAAATTACAAAAAATCTCCCCTACTTTAATACAAATCTCTCCTCCCCAAATCTCTCTCTATATATATTATTAATTTAAAAATAACAATATACTTATTTTATTTTATTATTAAATTTTTTATTTATAATTTTTTTGCTAAATTTATATTTTTTACTATTTATATATTTATTCAATTTTATTTGTTTAATAAATATTATAAATTTTGTATTTATTATTATTTATTTTATGTTCATTTATTCATTTAATTTTTGTGATTCTTTATTAATTTTTTTAACAACTTTTTGTATAATAAAAATATTCTCATGTATTTTAGAAAGATATATTTTAAAAGAATAGTATAATTAATAATTAAAAAGTTACACAATCTTTAATAAAGCAAATTTCTCTACTTTCAAAATTTAAAAAAAAATGTATAAAAATATATGAGATTTATTAACCGAATAGGCTATCAAAAAATATAATATAAAAAATATTTATTAAATGAAAAAAATGAAAAAATAATAAATAAACATAAAATAAATAAAATAAAATAAATAAGAAATTTATAATATTTATTAAATAAATAAAAAAGAATAGATATATAAAGAGTAAAAAATATAATTTATAAATAAAAAAATTTATAAAAATAAAAAAATTTAAAAAATTAATTTATAAAATTAAAATATTTATTTAATTAATAAAATAAAATAAGTATTTAATTTATATATTAATACATATACATATATATAATTGATTTTGAAGAAGAGGGTAAAAATGTAATTTGCAGGGGAGACAAGGTGGGGCCAGAGGAGGGGAATTTGTGGGGGAGCTGGGAGAATCAATTTTCATTTTCACTTAGATGGTACTGGACAGGTTTATTTACAGCTAGCAATTGAATGGAAACCAAATTTGACTTTCTTATGGATGGCTTCTCTTGGCAATTTAATTAAACATGTGTTTCACCAAATCATGAGCTTAATTTTATATTAAACAATATAACATTTTTGTTGCAAGATAATACATCAAAAATCTAAAGTAAAATTCAAAATTAATTAATTATTAATTATAGTAGTTAGGATAATTGAGATAAATGTAAAACACAGTATATGATTCTTTATATTGAAAAATATTAAGGAGACAAAAGTGGATCAAAATAACATCGTTTTCATAATAATTAAAAAAACAAAACAAAATTATTTTCATGGTAATTTTATTCATATTTTGTTCTCATTTAATTTTCGGTCTTTTATATTTGAGCGAAAGAATGTTCCCTGTGAAACTGTAGTTTCTTAAATTATAGTCATTTCTCTTAGGAAGCTGCAGCCTGCAGACACAACATGTCAATAGTTTCAAGGTCAAAACAACTACAGGCTGCAATGATCTTGTCACTGTCGGGGTTTTGGGGTCGGGGCGCAGCGGAAGCGCGGGTCCGGGCGAAATCGTATTTTAAATTTTTTTTCAAAATACCGAATAAATTATTCAATATCTAATATGAATAATTTATTCATATATCACATAAACCAAATTATTTAATATCAAATATTAACATAAATATAGTTGAAACTCGCGAAACCTTTACGAAAACCGTTTTTCCGCAAAATTGCCTAAAACGCGTTTTTTACTGAACCGACTACCCGACACTTATGGAAACTGCCCAAGTCAACTCCAATAGTGTCGGGGCAGTTCACGGGTTGCCCGAACAGTGACGGAATCACTGTTTTCACAGCCGTCACCCGGTTGGCTCAAAATCCACCCGGTAACGCCGTTTTTGGCCGTTTTCACTTATTTCAAGTCGGAAACACTTTCCGGCAATTGTGCCAACTCCCAAAACACATCCAATACATTCTAAAGACAACATTTTCATCGCAAAATCAGTAGCTCTTCCAGGTTTGAAACAGTGACCAAATTTGCCAAAATACATACTTTAAATCCAATTTTTTACCAATATTAATCTAATTAATCCAACACCAATCAAAGTCTCACCATATGAACAACTCTATAACAATTCTAGGCTATTTTAGAGTGGCTTAAATAACTCTAGAATGGTAACATATTAACAATTGATCTAATTGGATGCAAATTACACTAATTACATCCATAATCTACTTCACACATGTCTAATCTTCCATCACCAACAATCATAACCAAAAGCCCCAAATTTTTCAGATTTGAAGAACCCTAGAACCCTTCTAGATTGTCAAGAAACAAGAAACAAGATTTCTAGGCTTTGGGTTTTTGAAGAATTACCTTAAATCTCCAAAGTTCCTTAAGCTTTTACTTGATTTTCCTTCAAATTTGTGCTTAAATCATCAAGCTTCAATGAAAACCCATTTTTATCTTTGTAGTTGAGGCTCTCGGCAGTGATCAATTGTGAACATGAGAGAGAAACAAATTTTTTTTCTTTAAATATTGGTATGGACGAAAATTGGGGCATTTTTGTCATTTTAATTAATTTTTTTTTAATCAAATTAAAACCATATTTACTTTATATTATCCAAACACAATTAGACATATATAAAGTTTAATGAACACATGTCATTTGCACCAATAATATCTTGCCATTTATCATACTAATTATGATAAATTTGGATAAGATATTAAAATATCAATTATTAAATCATTTAATAATTAAATGATTAAATAATTAATCAACAAACATATATGTATTTTATTTACAATAAATAACAAATACATATATTTATGACATGTGTCAAAATCTCATTTGACGAATAATTAATGTGTATCTAATCGTATTATGTATCAAATACAAATACACAATAATTATTAGCGGACAAAACCCCTTAAAAGCATGTGTTGTCGTTTAACGATTAAACGATCCGAATTAACTCATTTAATCCGGTGAAGTATTATGAATAATCCGTATTATTCATATTGAGTTGCCCAAGTGCTCAACGAGTACACTTCATATTGTGGGACTCTCTAAGTTTAGGTCTATCCGTCACGAAATCCAATTTTGTGTCCATAATCCACCCACTCATGGATTATGACGACCACGACTAATCTCGCTAAACTATACAAGTCGAAGTCATAACATTCGTATAATCCATCCGTCACAGGCTATCCGTATTATACCTGGGATATAGATCAGAACGTCAAATCCGTTCGGTATAATACAGTCGACTTTCAATTTACGATCACGAAATAACACTCGGGACTGATTTCCGACGTTATACCACGGCCATGGATTTACTAGATCGTAAACACGCGAGGATGCCTATGCCCTGTACACAGGATTGACGGATCCTATCTTGATACACACAGGATATCATGAGCATCGGTCCACACCCAACGAACAGGCGGAGGTCTGATCATGAATAGATCATTGACGTGACTGCCATCAAAGTGTGGAGGATAACTCATATATCCCACTGTGGTATCTCAAGTCAAAGGATCACTATGCTCGCTCAACTCGAGAAGGTTCCTATTGACGTTGGTGTACCATCTATTAGGAAACCTTCAGCGAGTCGTTTAGTGTCTTATCAAATAAACACCTACATGTCTATACGAGTCTCCCGAGACTCATGGTTCACTGGGATAAACCATCGGACCAAGTCACGATATACGACATGTACTGGTCTTATCAGATTTTACTAACCGACCCGTGTTAGTAAATCTTGACCAGAAACTTTATTTAAGGATATACAACTAAAAGTGCGCTTCCCAATGTCAATTACAAACTACGTTGTAACTGCGCACTATATTGTAAATCTTAGGGTCTTTGTCTAATATACATGTATCACTAAATCAGATTCAGTTTCAATCTAATCGAGATTAGATCGAATAAATGTATAAAAGAAAAGGGTGCTACCAGTAAAATTGGTAATATTATGGAAAATTGAATTGTCCGTATTTATGAATCGGACATAAATACGATCCGGATTGGCACTCGGAGCACCAACCCCAACAGTCACAACTACTGAAACCGAGACGAATCATACCGGTCCCTATACCGATTAGCTAATCGGCATACCAGCTACCATATCGGTCAGTATTCTAGTTGGTCTGTGCTTGGAAAATGTTTATGAGTAAGCATTTTGAGGCACAATTTCAAGCATGGTCCACTTCGTGTTAGTGGCTGTTATTAAATGATTCGGATACTCCTCTGTGAGCAGTTCGAAATTGTATATTCATATGCTTAAAATTGTGCTTGGGTGAATGAGAAATTGTTGCTCAAAGTTCACCCATTGGTGTTGGAAAATAAAGAGAAATGTGCTTGTCCCACATGGGAAAGCTATTAGAGAGAAGTTGTGCTTATATATGATTGCTCATATGTAGATGGGTAAGAGTTATAAGGATAGAGGCTCTCTCTACGCGCGCGCGCGCGGGGGTGCAAATCAAAAACCAAACAGGCTTGGCTCGTGTGCACCCGCGCGTCCTGCGTACACGAATGCCGGACCAAATTGTGCGGGCCTGGCCCAACCAATTTTTGCAAGTCTCTTTATTTTTCCAAGTCTTTTGAAGTTCCATAACAGTTGAATTAATGATACTAATTAACTTAGTGGTTACAAGTAAATGTAAGATCTCCCACTCATGAATGGCGTGTTCAATTGCTATTTAAAGAGGGCAGTGTATTTCGTTTTGGTTGGAGACAACACACAAGAAAAATTCATAAGCTTTCGTTTTAAAGGTTTTGCCCACGGTTTTCTTTATTTTTCGGTTTTGACCACGAATTTGTTTTAAGGAGATTGTTGGCATCAACAAGCCTCGGGAAAGTGAAGCAGTGGTTCGAAACTGTCTCAAACATTGTTCGGTCAGAGGCAGAGGCACAAAGTCACGTCAGAGGCTCGCTTTTATCATCACTAGGATCATCTCGCCTTCAGCTGACGTCATGGTCAGAGGCAGACAGCTTCATCAGAGTTAGCTTTCAGAGTTAGGGGCATCATCGTCAGAGGCTCGCCTTCGCTCAGGGTCTGAATCGCCATCAGGGTCTGCTGCGTGGGTTTGCCCTCAGGGTCTGCTCTCAGGGTCTGCTCTAAGGGTCTGCTGCGTGGTTCTGCCTTCAGGGTCTGAACTAGTGTTTGCCTCCGCTCTCCAGGGTCTGCTGTGTGGGCCTGTCGAGAGGGTCTGCTGGGCCGAGATTAAGCCAAATTCGGATTTTCCCAATTACCAATAAATATTTGTAATACAGTCTTAAAACAACTTCGACTCTGTGGATATGGAAAATAGTCCAAACACAGTAGATCTGAATGTGGCAGCCTCTACGGCTGGCCAAAATGTTGTGGCAGCCCCTGTGGCTGGCCAAATTACAGTGGCAGCCTATTCGGCTGGCCAACATGCTTCAACCTCTGGGCTTAATTTGGCAGCCACTGTGGCTGGCCAAGGTGTCGCTGCCTCTATGGCTAGACAACCAGTTGGACATGTGAGCCATGTCAATCCTGCTGCGGAAAAACCTGAAAAATTCAGTGGACATAATTTCAAACGGTGGCAACATAAAATATTTTTCTACTTGACCACGTTGAACCTTGCGAGGTTCCTAAAGGATGATGCTCATGTACCCACAGAGGGTGAGATTGATATCCAAGTTATCAGTGCGATCGATGATTGGAAACATTCTGAATTCCTATGTAGGAATTATGTGCTGAATAGGCTAAGTGATTCCTTGTACAATGTGTACGCCGGAATGAAAACAATAAAGGGGCTTTGGGAATCTTTAGATCGAAAATATAAAACTGAGGATGCCGGTACTAAGAAATTTGTCATATGCCGTTTCCTAGATTTTAAAATGGTCGATTCCAAAACTGTGTTAAGCCAAGTACAAAAACTGCAGATTATTCTAGCAGAAATTCATTATGAAGGGATGGTTTTAAGTGAAACCTTCCAAGTAGCCTCGATAATTGAGAAACTACCACCTGGTTGGAAAGATTTCAAGAATTATCTAAAGCATAAGCGAAAAGAAGTGAGCATTGAAGCCTTGGTTCTTAAGCTCAGAATTGAGGAAGATAACCGAGTATCTGACAAGAGAGGAATATCTCATGAGGCCAAGGAAAATGTTGTTGAACATGGCCATAAGAACAAGAACCTCAATAACAAATGGTCAAAGATGGGCCCTAAAGGAGGAATTTCCAAGAAATCCAAATTTCAAGGAAGATGTTTCAACTGTGACAAAATGGGTCACAAGTCTTCTGAGTGCAGACTGCCGAAGAAGAAAAAGAACCAAGAGGCTAATGTGATGGAACACATGACTCAAGATGTTTCAGACATTAACCTTTATGCTGTGGTTTCAGAGGTGAATCTGGTGGGTTCTAACCCAAGAGAGTGGTGGATTGACACTGGTGCCACTCGACATGTGTGCTCGGACAAGAGTATGTTTTCTTCATTTGAGCCTGTTGGTAATGGGGAAAAATATACATGGGAAATTCAGCAACATGTGAGATTGAAGATCTAAGAAAGGTGATTCTGAAGATGACCTCTGGGAAAGAGTTGACTTTGAACAATGTTCTGTATGTACCAGAAATACGAAAGAATCTTGTGTCTGCATCGCTTCTGAACAAGCATGGATTCCGGATGGTGTTCGAGTCTGATAAAGTAGTTTTGACTAAAAATGGGATGTATGTGGGAAAATGGTATGTAACTGATGGGCTCTTTAAGCTCAACGTAATGGTTGTTAAATCCAAAAATATCAATAAATCTAGTTCTTCTGCTTATATTGTTGAGTACTCTAATCTATGGCATGGTAGATTAGGACATGTTAATTTTAATTCATTGCGGAAATTAATTAACATGAATCACATTCCAATTTTAAAATTGATAACAAACATAAGTGTGATACTTGTGTTGAGGCAAAACTAACAAGATCATCTTTTCATAGTATTGAAAGAAACTCTGAACCACTTGATCTAATTCATACCGATGTATGTGATTTTAATTCAATACAATCGAGAGGCAGTAATAAATATTTTATTACCTTTATTGATGATTGAACAAGATTTTGCTATGTGTATTTGATGAAAAGCAAGGACGAAGCTATACAGAAATTTGTTCTCTATAAGAATGAAGTTGAGAACCAACTGAATAAAAGAATTAAGGATTTAAGAAGTGATCGTGGTGGTGAGTATGTTTTTCCTTTTGAATCACTTTGTGAACAAAATGGAATCATACATCAAACCACAGCTCCTTATTCACCTCAATCCAATGGGATTGCAGAACGAAAGAATCGTACCTTGAAAGAGATGATGAACGCTATGTTAATCAGCTCTGGCTTACCTCAGAATATGTGGGGAGAAGCTGTCTTATCAGCTAATTACCTTTTAAATAAGGTACCACGGAAAGAAGCAGAGAAAACTCCTTATGAAATGTGGAAAGGAAGAGTACCTTCCTATAAATTCCTACGAGTGTGGGGGTGTCTTGCCAATGTAGTCATTCCTCCACCTAAGAAGGTAAAGATAGGACCAAAAACTGTTGATTGTGTTTTCATAGGATATGCACATAACAGTAATGCTTATCACTTTCTTGTGCATGAGTCTAATGTACCAGATATTCACAAGAATACGATAATGAAGTCCAGGAATGCATCATTTTTCGAATACGTTTTTCCTTGTAAAACTAATTCGAATTCAAATGTGCACAAACGGGCACATGAGACTATCATTGAAGATAGTCAGGACCAAGAACACATAAATGTTCCAGAGGATCAACAAGTTGTTGAACTTGAACCAAGACGTAGCAAAAGAGCTAGAACGGAAAAATCATTTGGTCCAGATTTTCTGACATTTTTGCTAGAGAATGATCCTCAAAGCTATAACGAAGCTGTAAGGTCAGCTGATGGTGCTTTATGGAAAGATGCCATCAATAGTGAAATTGAATCCATCTTACAAAATCACATCTGAGAGTTAATGAATCTTCCTCCAGGATGTAAACCTTTAGGGTCCAAGTGGATTTTCAAAAGGAAAATCAAGGCAGATGGATCAATTGACAAGTACAAAGCAAGACTCGTTATTAAAGGTTACAGACAATGTGAAGGTCTTGATTACTTTGATACTTATTCTCTTGTAACGAGAATAAATTACATAAGGATGATACTAGCGATTGCAGCTTTGCGCAATCTTGAGGTATATCAGATGGATGTGAAAACAGTCTTTCTGAATGGAGATTTAGATGAAGAAATCTACATGGAACAACTTGAAGGCTTTATAGCTCCAAGACAAGAAAAGAAAGTCTGTAAGTTAGTAAAATCCTTGTATGGATTGAAACAAGCTCTGAAACAATGACATAAAAAGTTTGACGACATCATGTTGGCAAATGGTTTCACAATCAATGAATGTGATAAGTGTATTTATGTCAGAGAGACATAAGTTGGCTATGTCATTTTATGTGTCTACGTTGATGACATACTGATTGTCGGGAGTAATGTTAAAATGGTGAAATCCACCAAGAATATGCTGAAATCCAAGTTTGACATGAAAGACATGGGTCTAGCAGATGTCATTCTGGGAATAAAGATCTCGAGAAGTCCAAATGGACTTATTCTTGATCAGTCGCACTATGTGGATAAAATTCTTGGTAAATTCAACAATGATGAATCTGATGTGGCTAGAACTCCTTTAGATGTGAGTCTACATCTATCAAAGAATATGGGAGATGGTATATCTCAAGTAGAATACTCTAGAGTTATCAGGAGTTTGATGTACTTATCGAGTTGTACAAGGCCTGATATAGCCTGTACAGTAAACAAGCTCAGCAGATATACGAGTAATCCAGGGGTTGATCAATGGAAAGCAATAGTAAGAGTACTCAGGTACTTACGTTTTACTCATAATTATGGGTTGCACTATCATAGATATCCAGCCGTAATCGAAGGATACAATGATGCAAACTGGATATCTGATATGAAAGACTCAAAGTCTACCAGTGGCTATGTGTTTACACTAGCAGGTGCAGCTATATCATGGAAATCCTCCAAACAGACTGTGATAGCCAGATCTACAATGGAATCAGAATTCATTGTATTAGATAAGTGTGCTGAAGAAGCAGAATGGCTTCGAAATTTTATAGAGGATATTCCAAGTTGGCCTAAGCCAGTGCCAACAATTTGCATTCATTGCGATAGTCAATCTGCAATTGGAAGGGCACATAACATGTATAATGGTAAGTCTAGACATATTCGTCGTAGATACAATACCGTTAGACAATTACTCTCTACTGGAGTTATTTCGATTGACTATGTAAAGTCAAAGGATAACATTGCGGATCCGCTAACCAAAGGGTTAAACAGAGAGTTAGTTGTGAAATCATCGAGGGGAATGAGACTAAAGCCCATTAGATAAATGTTTATTACGAAGGAAAACCCAACCTTGTTGACCGGAGATCCCAAGATCTAGGTTCAAAGGGACAACCTACTCGTAAAATACATAATTAGTTCACTGTGGGGGTTACCCTCTAGTCCATTCCTATGGTGAAATGAAACAATGATGCTCGTATGTATAGAGGTTAAGCAAAGGCTTTTAATGATTCTTATGCGTCGGGAATCCGAGCAGAGTATTACGAGATACTCTTAAATAAGAAATCACCTATGTGAGAGAGAAGTGGGGCCGCTTCAAAGGGAATTGTACGAGGCTCAATTCTTAGAAACTCTCGCATAACCAGGTTGATGTTCATGGCCAAAACGAACATAATAATGAGAACTCAAATGTGTTAGGTAAAATATCTGTGTGATATATGTTCTCCATTTACATGAACGGCAGTACAGTTCAATGACATTGTGTCCACTGTCAGCCAGTAAATGAGATGTATTTTCACAAGGGAAGGTTCAAAGGCTGAGGCCTACCTATCCTATGCAGGTGTTGAACCGTTGAACTCTTCTAGGTCAAAATAAAATGTTTTATAAAATAATTTTATTTGACGTTTTTCACCAATTTCATTCATGTGGGGGATTATTGGAAAATGCTTATGAGTAAGCATTTTGAGGCACAATTTCAAGCATGGTCCACTTCGTGTTAGTGGCTGTTATTGAATGATTCAGATACTCCTCCGTGAGCAGTTCGAAATGGTATATTCATATGCTTAAAATGGTGCTTTGGTGAATGAGAAATTGTTGCTCAAAGTTCACCAATTGGTGTTGGAAAATAAAGAGAAATGTGCTTGTCCCACATGGGAAAGCTATTAGAGAGAAGTTGTGTTTATATATGATTGCTCATATGTAGATGGGTAAGAGTTATAAGGATAGAGACTCTCTCTACGTGTGCGCGCAGTGGGGTGCAAATCAAAATCCAAACAGGCTTGGCTCGTGTGCACCCGCGCGTCCAGCGTACACGAATGCCAGACCAAATTGTGCGGGCCCGGCCCAGCCAATTTTTGCAAGTCTCTTTATTTTTCCAAGTCTTTTGAAGTTCCATAACAGTTGAATTAATGGTACTAATTAACTTGGTGGTTACAAGCAAATGTAAGGTCTCCCACTCATGAATGGCGTGTTCAATTGCTATTTAAGGAGGGCAGTGTATTTCGTTTTGGTTGGAGACAACACACAAGAAAAATTCATAAGCTTTCGTTTTAAAGGTTTTGCCCACGGTTTTCTTTGTTTTTCGGTTTTTGGAAGAGTTCAAGCACTTTTGTGGTTCGTTGGATACGAGTTTGGTGGTGCCCTTGCTCGTTCGTTTTCCGTTGCATCCTGGGAAACAAATATCTCACGTTCTACTGCACATTCGGTAGGGGAAGAATTTGTTTTAAGGAGATTGTTGGCATCAACAAGCCTCGGGAAAGTGAAACAGTGGTTCGGTTATGTCTCAAACATTGTTCGGTCAGAGGCAGAGGCACAAAGTCGCGTCAGAGGCTCGATTTTATCATCAACATGATCATCTCGCCTTCAGCTGGCGTCAGAGTCAGAGGCAGACAACTTCATCAGAGTTAGCCTTCAGAGTCAGGGGCATCATCGTCAGAGGCTCGCCTTCGCTCAGGGTCTGAATCGCCATCAGGGTCTGCTGCGTGGGTCTGTCCTCAGGGTCTGCTCTCAGGGTCTGCTCTAAGGGTCTGCTGCGTGGTTCTGCCTTCAGGGTATGCCTTCAGGGCTTGAACCAGTGTTTTCCTCCGCTCTCCAGGGTCTGCTGTGTGGGTCTGTCGAGAGGGTCTGCTGGGCCGAGATTAAGCCAAATTCGGATTTTCCCAATTACCAATAAATATTTGTAATATTTGTAATACAATATGTGTTTTAATCTTCAACGGTCTTATTCATATAGTTGTTTAAATTGCAGGACCAGCATACCGGCCATTGTAGACCCACATACCGGTCTCAGGACAAAGGACTGTGATAATTTTCACATTCACTATATATTGAGTCCCAATTTTCATTTTTGCTGAGTTTTTTCACATCTTCAAACATTTCTTTCAAGGCAAAAACAAAGAGAGAAACAAATCTTCTTATTCATTTACTCTCATCATACTCAAAGCTCACACACTTCACATTCATACATATTTAGTGAGCTTGGAATGCTTGGATTAGAAACTCACACCTTAAATCTTCTTTATTTTTTATGAATACCCAAGTTGTGTTGTAAACTTTTATTATCAAACACTTGCGATAGTGAAATCCCTTGTTGAGTGAAAACACTCAAGTGAGTGATATTATTGTAAAAGATTTGGAGTGCACCTAGGAAAACTTTTGGTTTGAGGTGAACGACGAAAAACTCTTAGTTGTGAGTGAGTCATTGAAAACTCACGGTGTAAAGTGTGGAATCACTTGTGCATAGCGGAAAGTTTCAAGCGCAAGTTGGAGGAGTGGACATAGGCATTGTTAGGCGAACCACTATAAATCTCGGTGTAATTTCTCTAACCCTTACTCATTTTATTTATCGTAAGTTTTACTTTATATTTGTATAATGTTTAGAAACTTGTATTTGATAATTAATTATTTAATTGTAGAAATTGAACACTAAGTTTAATTGGTAAAACTACTAACTAAGTGACTTAAAATCAAAAAGATTTTTTTAATTCCGTAATATTTGGCCAATACCCAATTTAACCCCCTCCCTCTCATGGGTATATAGAGATTGTTGTTTTCATAGTTAACATATTAAGACCATAGTTATTTACATACAAGGGAAAGCCAAATCAAATAAGAAAACTCATTAAACAAGAAATTCTATTAAAAGACTCCAATAATAAAATATTTTTGACTAACTTAAAATTTAGAAAATTATTAAAAAGTGATTTCTGCCATTATTATTAAATAATCTTAATTTTTTAATACTCTTCAAGTTTATTTTGATAATATTTTCTTTCTTTTTTTTTCATCTCATTTCCAACATTATTATTATTATTTAAAACCCTGTTTATTGTTCACGTGAATAATAAACATTTAATGAGTTCTATAAATAGTCTTAATTTTCTAAAATTCTTCATATTTATACTCCTAAATTAACTAAGTTTTCTTTGACTATATTATATCACTATTTTATCTATCTCATTCCCAACATTATTATTTTTTTTAAATTCATGTTCACTATTCATATGAATAGTGAATGAACTTTTCACTGTCCATGAAAAGTGTTTTTTTTTCTTTGTTGGATTTCAAATATATTTTTAGGTAACTGTTTACGTGAATAATGAATATTTATTATTCATGTAAACAGTGACATGAACATGAATTTATTTATTTTTTAGTGTTGGACATATTCAAATATTTTTTAAGCATGTAAAATGATATTATAACTGTGATTGACTATTTATAATTGTCATTGTAACTGAGAAATATGACTGAGAATTATGTATGTGACTTACATTGTGATTGAATTGTATGTGTGACTGTAACTGTTACGACATAACAATTTTGAGGCTGATTTTGATATTATGGAAATCCTAATTTGAGAAAAGTTTCTTAATGAAAATTGTAGGTATGTAACACTTTATGATTTTACATATTGTGATTTGAAATCCAAATAAAGGATGTATGAAAGTTTGAAAATGATTGATCGGTAACTTGTAAATATAAAATTAATTGTTGACCCAATTTTTCGTTGAAATATACAAACACTAATATTTATTTAAAGTTTATGATTTATAAATTAATAAAATATACACTTTATATGTTGACAGATATTTAGTTTTTAAATTTAAAATTGGAAAAAAAGAGTCAAATTTTGGCAAAAACTTGAATGTGTTGTTTTTTATATTCAAAGATAAGTTTTTTTTTTTTTTCTAATTTTATTTTATTTTTGTTTTAATTTTTTATGGTGGGTAGAAAGCCATGGTTAATTGGACTAATAAGACCTTAATTATTTTTATAAGGAAAACAAAACAAAGAAGAAAATATATTCAATAAGGTAAACAACAAGTTATCTGTCAAACTTGTTTTATCATCAACATGTTCTGCCATCAGGAGAACTCCTCCGTATAATGGGATCTTATCCATCTGTCAGACTTCAGCATCTCTGGACTCTTAAACCTTCATCATCATCTTTTGACCAAATACAAATCTCATTTTATACCTTCTCAATATTTAAATTTTATCGGGATAAAAAAACATCATCAACATATATTAATGCAACTGACCAGCCTTTGGTGTTTGGCACATCAAATTCCATGAGTAGCCCTGGGCATTATCGGATTCGGATCGGATCGAACCGAATCCGAATCCGATCCGAAATGCCCTGAAATGTTTGATTCGTTCGGACCGGATCATGTTATCGAACTCGATCCGATCCGATCCGATAATTATCGGATCGGATTGGTCCGATCCGATCCGGTACATATAATCTGATTTTGAGTCAAAAAAATCGAGCGGATCGGATAAAATCCGATCCGAAATAATTCGAATTTTTTTTATTTAATATGTAACGACGTCGTTTTGCATATTAAATAAAAAAAAAAATTTGAGCGGATCGGATCAGATCGGATTTTATCTGATCCGATCCGGACCAGCTCAATTCAATCGGATTTGATAATCGGATCGGATCCGATGCGATCCGATCCGATCAAATCTGATCGGATCGGATCGGATCCGATCCGATTCGATGCCCACCCTATCCATGAGTAATATAATACAAAATTACAAACCCGTATTTCGCTTAGAAAACTACTACTCCCACCCCCCTGACATGCGCCCCTCCTTTTGTCTCCCTGGAAATTTCAAATTTGCCCCTATGGGAGTGAAAAATTTCCTTCCCACTGATATAGTTTTGCTGGAATATAAAACTATGACTAAGTTTTGCACCCCATCAAAACTATGACATAGTTTTCTTTGGGATTTAAATTTCAAATTTTTATTTTTTTATATTTTTTATTTGTTAATAAATATTACAAATTTACTATTTATTAATTTAATTTTATGATTATTTTTTAATTTAATTAACAATATAAAATAAATTTTGACATAGTTTATTTGATTCTGATTCTGATTTTATTTTTACTTTATTAAAAATTATTTGTCTTATTTAATTTCGTGAATCAGTATCCATATATACTTTTAATTTATTAAAAAAAATTTACTTTATTAAAAGTAGTGTAGATTCTGATTCTGATTTTATATTTTCTTTATTAAAAGTTGTTTGTTTTATTTAATTTCGTAAGTCAGTATCCATATCTACTCTTACTTTATTAAAAATTATTTGTTTTAATGTGTTTACTTCTTATATAAAAATGTAGTTTGTAAGTTTGAATGTATTATCATTTGAGTCTCTTTCATCTCATTTACTCATTCCCCTTCAGCATATCATTTTCTCTTCTTATAATAGAGTTATCATTTTCGGAAAATATTATGGATAACTATAACTTGAGCTCATTTTCAGATAGTTGGTCAGGCGAGAATGAAGTTCGAAGTGGGGAAAGCATCTCCAACAATAGTCGTGATTATACAACTGAATTTACTACAGACCAGGTTAGTTATTATCGTTGTATTATGTATATCCGTTACTTTTTTTAAAGTAGAGAAATTATGCATATTTATTATTTATACATTTTCGTTATATTTTTTATGTAGATCTTTGAAAATAGAGAAGATATGATAAATTGGGCAAAAAGAGTTGGTCTAGAAAATAATATTGTGGTAGTGATTAAAAATTCTGCTAATTTAAAAGGTGGCAAGATGCCAAAGTGTCATCTTATGTGTGAAAGAGGAGGAAAGTACAAACCGCCACGACATCTTGTTGAAGGTCAATCCATAGTAAAGAATAGTGGGACAATAAATAGCTATTGCTCATGTTGGTAGACATTTTGTGCAAGTTTTCTTACACCTTCATTACCCTGTACCACCCATCCCAATGTGGTGGTGGGAATATTCATCATACGAAGCTAAAGAATGGGCAACTCGTTATAGAATTCGTAATCAATTATGGTACGAAGTATTGGGGATAGATTAGAATTTGTGTTGTTATATTTTTAAGTGTATATTTTTATGTTGTTATTGTACTCTTTTTTAAATATATATTTCTCTGATATACATGAAAATATTTTTATAATACATAAGTAGTATTGAATAAATTAAAAAAATCACAAAAATTAAATGAATAAATGAACACAAAATAATTAATAATAAATATGAAATTTGTAATATTTATTAAACAAATAAAAAAGATTAGATATATAAAGAACAAAAAAATATAAATTTTAAAAAATAAACAAAATTAAAAAAATTAATTAATAAATAAAAAAATGTAATTTCTGTTAAATTAATATATATATATATATATATATATATATATATATATATATATATATATATATATATATAGTGTTAAATAAGTGTATATATATTGGGGGAATGAATTTTTATAAAAGAGATGGGTAATTTTGATATTTTAAGTAAGAGAGAGAGGATGTGTGAATTTTGGGGAGGTGGGAGTAGTAGCCCTTTTTCGCTTATCATAGATATGTATTAGGTTTAAATTTAATGGAGCTTACACAACATCAATCAAGTCACCAGTGATTGATGGTGGCCACCACACCAGTGATTATATTATTTTTATTAATAATTTTAATATAAAATATTTAAATATATAATAATGTCCAGACATAAGAACATTGTATTAAATTTACACTGTATAATCTAATGCGGCACAACAATAGCACTCTAATTCAGTAATTCTAATCCTCAATTAATTAACAGCCGCAATAAATCTGATAGTATAAAAAAAATTATTTAAAAGAAAAAAGAATTATACCGGCCACTGATTCAGAAAGTAACTTAATTCGATTTTTCATAAAATTATGCAATTTTTAAACCATTTTTAACATTTAAATAAGTCATTTTTGACATAATCATATTGACCTCAATCACAATTACATTGAGTTCCTTAGTCACACTCACACATTATAAGTCACATTTGAAATGTCATAGAGAGTTCAGTCACAATCATATTAAACCCAGTCACAATCACATTTTTCCTAATTGCATTGATCTCAGTCAAAATCTCATTTTACTTTTTTTTTTTTTTTTAAAAGATAAGGGATGGACAAATGTCAAATTTAATTTTCATTCTCTTACCTCCTCAACTAGGGGTGAGCAACGGTTCCGGGTCTACCCGGAACCGTTTAGAACCGGACCGATTTTCCGGTTTGGAACCGAAACCGGTTGTAATCGGGTAGGTTCCGGTTCCAAAAATGAAGGAACCGATTTTATCCGGGTAGGTTCCGGTTCCAAAATGATCGGAACCGGAACCGGACCATGGAACCGGAACCGATTACAATCAATTAATTATAAAGTTTTAATTTTTTTTTTTAACTGGGAAAAAAATGAAGATTTGGAATATTTGTTATTCGGTTGGCAGTGAGTGACTAGTAAGTAGGTTGCTTGTCTTTTATTCTTTGACATTGTTTGGGTGGAAGCACCTAACTTATGAAATCTTGCTTTTTGTATGCAATATTAAGCAGTTTCTGTTAATTGAATCAACCAAATAGAGGTAAAAATAAGCTGATTCCATGAAGGTTTCGTGGTAACTTCCGTTGGTGAATTATTGAATTTATCTTAGTCATACTCGAGCACAGAAAGCTGTCAAGCCAGTGGCAATTGCCGGTTTTTATTAAACAAAAATAGGTAAAGTAACATAATACAATATAAACTGCACAACAGAATATAATCAATTAATTATAAAGTTTTAATTTTTTTTTTTAAGAAAAAAAGACTTACAAACCTATAAGCAGTTTTCATTAAAATATTTTAAAATAGGGTAATTCAGAACCGGACCGGAACCAGATTGGAACCGAATAATAGGGTACCCTGTTTAATTGGGTAGGTTCCGGTTCCACTTAGTGCGGAACCGAATTTTTCCGGGTAGGTTCCGGTTCCATGCGGAACCGAAACCGGTTTTGCTCACCCCTATCCTCAACATTCAAATCCAGATGGCAAGTTAAATGAAGTTACTTGAAAATCACTCAATCACGCCTTTAGAAACTACAAACTCATTTTATCTATATAAAAATATATTTGAACTTATCAAATCATTACTTTAAAAAATCATTGTTCACATAAATAGAGATTGTTTGACTGTCCACATGAACACTCTCTTTAAAATAAGAATTAAAGGATAATAAAATTCAAAAAAAAAAAAAAAAAATGTAATAAGAAAAAATTTAGGAGTCTGTCACAAAATTGATTTTTTTAATAATTCTCTAAATATGAATCATAATATATATAATTCTGAGCCGAAAATATTTATGAAAATAAAAAAATTCCTCTAACAATCTCTCTGATTATCTTGTATCGTATTCACCAATCAAATTTATCCAAGTAAAATAAGATCACATCAGAATCATTTACCTAATAATTACATTGGTCTTGTAATTACAAGCACCTTGATAGATTTGATAAATGAGTGCCTTCTTAGTGCTCTTTGTTGATTGTAGTTTCTTGGAAGACACTCTTCCATGAGTGCACTTAACAACATAGCTTGCTACACCGACAAAGAATTTTTCTTAATTTCATTTTGGATTTTTTTTATTTTTATATATACAAAATAATTAGCTTAATTAATTAAAAAATTAGTTAGTGGAAACCATGATATGACACTAATCATAATCACATAGCACAAGTCAATATCGCAAGCAAAGTGATATTTTATGGAAAATAACAATTTTTTTGAATAATATGAGTTTATTGAATAATATGATCTTGACACTCTTTTATATTAAATTTCTGACTAATGTCAAATTATTAAACTATGATAATTCGAATTATTAAAATATCTTAATTATCATAAATAAGGAAAGAGAACAAAATTAAAATGTGATTCCTAATTTTTTTTTTTTTTTTTTTTATAAAATAAATTAGGAAAGAATCCAAAAATAAAAATGTATACTTCTAAAAATCTTTTCAAAGATGAATTTTGGGATGATCCATTAGGCCGAATTGATGTAACAAGTCAATACAATATGTATATTCTCGATAATTTCGAATCGGTATATTATGGACCGAAACACTATGAAACCTAATATATCAATCACATAGATTTTTCAAAAACAAAATTCACATTAAACTTTTAGAAAGGATTACAATAAACACCCACATATTAAGGCTATATATGCTCGATAAAAACTCAAATTCTCAATAGAAATTAATTCTTCTGTATGAATCCAAGGGATTGAAAATTTATTTAATTAAAATTAGTAAATTGAAGTAAAAGATGGGTTTGAACAGAAAGCCTTAGCTTAGTTCAAATACCATATTAATAGAAATATATTGACTCAGAAAAAAAAAAAAAACATATATTAATAACTTGTTGATAATATTGCACAGCGAAGAGAGTGCAAATGGTTCGACAACATATTTATTTCTATATAATTAGGATTACATCACTTGTTTAAATATTAAATTTTAATAACCGAAATATGATGGTGGAACAACTCAAATATGTCAAACGGAAATGATCAATGTCTGATGATAGTTTTGTCCGATGAGAGAATTATTGAGTTGTGTTCCACATTAAAGGGGAGTCACTTGCTCTTAAATCCACCCAATTGACTAATTTTCTAAGTTGTAGCCATAACTTTGATTTAGTGGATGAAAAATTTGATTTTCACAAAAAAAAAATGGTAGATATTATTCATTTTAGTGGGATAAATCAAAATTATTTCATTAACAAATCAATTTTTTAATAATTTATAAAATACATTTCAACAAAATTTCGAGTTGAGCGGAAGTGCAACTATCTCTACTCACCTCTACGTGACTTGCTACTCCACCAACCTCAACATTTTTTGTGAAATCGTTGAAAACCCTACTGCCAAATCACCTCTTGCGGGCTTAAGAGGAGAGGTAAAACTTCTTGCTGCTCTTACAAAAAAACACACTCATTGGATTCGAACCAAGGATCTCAATATGAAATCCTGAACCATACACTATCAAATCACACTCTTGGGTCCTCAACATTACCAAAGATAAATCTTAATAATTAGCTCTACGTACATTTGGTACCACAATTATTATGGAATAAATCATTAAATTCAACGTGGTCCATTTGTCTAAGAATTGTCATGAAAGCTAAAGAAGCTTTTGTTTTGCCCAAGCATCAAAGCATCATTGCTTCCTAAACTAGGTAACAAGGAAAGTGATGAGCACTCACACAACTCCCAAGCAATCACTTCTATATGGAATTGAGACTTTTGCCTTTGGCTCCCAACATTCTACTATAAAAAGCAATGCCCATGCTTATACTATAGGCATAGCCATGGAACCCCAATATCTCTTATCACTTTGCCTTTCAATATTTCTCTTATTGACAATCCCATGTACCTCTCAACAATTTGCATGTGACAAGACCAAGTCAGAAACAAGCCAATTCCCATTTTGCAACTCCTCTTTATCATACGAGGACCGAGCCAAGAACCTAGTGTCACTCTTAACACTCAAAGAAAAAGTGCAACAATTAGTAAACACAGCAACCGGCGTTCCCAGGCTAGGGGTGCCATCTTACCAATGGTGGTCCGAGGCGCTTCACGGGGTCTCCGACGTTGGACCAGGGGTGCATTTTAATGCCACGGTGCCTGGTGCCACTAGCTTCCCGGCTGTGATTTTATCAGCTGCTAGTTTTAATGTGGGTCTTTGGCTCAAGATGGGGCAGGTGGTGTCAACAGAGGCACGAGCCATGTACAATGTTGGCCTAGCCGGGTTAACTTATTGGAGTCCTAATGTTAATGTGTTCAGGGACCCCAGATGGGGCCGTGGCCAAGAAACTCCCGGGGAAGATCCTTTGGTTGTATCAAAATATGCTGTGAATTATGTTAGAGGCTTACAAGAAATGGGTGATGCCAATAATTCAACTAGTGACATGCTTAAGGTCTCTAGTTGTTGCAAGCATTATACTGCTTATGATGTTGACAACTGGAAAGGTGTTGATCGATTTCACTTTGATGCAAAGGTATTATTATTGAACAATGATATGGAGACTAAATCACCATCAAAATGATGTAGTTTTGATCTTTGATGGTAATTTTATCTCCGTTTAGTTATGGTTTAGTCCCATCATCACTTTTCATTATTTCTGGCGTAATGGTCAAGTATTAATTTGCTATTCGCTTGATCGCGTATTCGAACCGGCGAATAGCCTATCTATAAGACTGTGTGTATTATTACTTTCCTCGAACCTTGCTTTGCGAGCGAGAGCATTGTGCACTGATTACGATCTTTTAATCAGTGTGACTCTTCAAGTTATAAGTATGCCTACTTTGGGTTGTTGCAGGTGACAAAGCAGGACTTGGAAGATACGTATCAGCCACCATTTAAGAGCTGTGTAGAGGAAGGACATGTTAGTAGTGTGATGTGCTCTTACAATAGAGTAAACGGAATTCCAACCTGTGCTGATCCGGATCTGCTCAAAGGCGTAATCAGAGGCCAATGGGGTCTTGATGGGTACGTATTCTATAATTAAGATCCTAATTCAAGCTCATATGCATACTAATTGTGCCTAAATTGTGCTTGTATTGTTGCATTTTGCAGGTATATAGTGTCAGATTGTGACTCTATTGAGGTTTATTACAATGACATACATTACACTTCCACACCTGAAGATGCAGTAGCCCTTGCTTTGAAAGCAGGTTTTGTAATTGCATCCTTTATAAATTCTAATCATGAGTTTAATTAAATTTTTCTTGATTTTTGTTTTATATTCAGAATTTTACATGATTTTTATCAAACAGGTTTAAACATGAACTGTGGGGATTATCTGGGGAAGTATACAGAGAATGCGGTTAATTCGAGCAAGATTGATGAATCTGTTGTGGATCAGGCATTGATATACAACTACATTGTCCTCATGAGGCTAGGCTTCTTTGATGGGGATCCGAAATCGCAGCCATTTGGGAATTTAGGACCGTCTGATGTATGCACAGATGATCATAAGTCCTTGGCTCTTGATGCAGCAAGGCAAGGAATAGTATTACTAGCCAACAATGGAGCTCTGCCTTTGTCTTCAAATATCACTCAGAATTTAGCTGTTATAGGACCAAATGCTAATGCCACCAATGTTATGATAAGCAACTACGCCGGTGTACCTTGTGGCTACACTAGCCCCTTACAGGGCCTGAAAAAGTATGTGTCCGCGGTGACATATGAACCTGGTTGTAGCAATGTGAAATGCAGCGATGAGTCTCTTATTGAACCAGCAGCTAAGGCTGCAGCTGCCGCGGATGTAGTTGTCGCGATTGTGGGACTTGATCAGTCTATAGAAGCAGAAGGGCTTGATAGAGTGAACTTAACATTACCTGGTTATCAAGAAAAGTTGGTGATGGAAGTGACCAATGCAACTAAAGGAAAAGTGATTCTGGTTGTTATGGCTGCTGGTCCTGTTGATGTTTCTTTTGCGAAAAATAACAGCAAGATTGGTGGGATTTTGTGGGTGGGATATCCAGGTCAAGCTGGAGGAGATGCCATAGCTCAAATCATCTTTGGAGAATATAATCCAGGTCAGGTCATTAATTTTCCTTTCTTTTGCTAGCATTGTTACATTAATCCTGTCGTTCGAGTCTTTACCTACCAATTTAAGCTTCTGTACTGTCAGCGGGAAGGTCTCCGTTTACATGGTATCCGCAAGAGTATGTAGATCAATTGCCAATGACAGACATGAACATGAGAGCCAATGCTACAACTAATCTCCCCGGAAGAACCTACAGATTTTACTCAGGCAAAACCATCTACCCTTTTGGCCACGGACTAAGCTACTCAACATTCTCCAAGTTCATAATCTCAGCTCCTTCCATAATACTCATCAAACAAAATCCAAACAACATTATCTCCTCTGACGCTCAAGCCATTGATGTGTCCACATTAAATTGCACTGACCTGCAATTTGATGTTGTCATTGGAGTGAGGAACAGAGGGCCAAAGGGCGGTGCTCACGTTGTGCTAATGTTTTGGAAGCCGCCGAGTTCATCAGTAGCCGGAGCACCAAATGTGGAGCTGGCTGGGTTTGAAAGAGTGGATGTGAAGATAGGGAAGACTGAGAATGTGACAATAAGGCTTGATGTGTGCAAAGGACTTGGTCTTGTGGATAGTGAAGGAAAAAGGAAGCTGGTGATGGGGCAGCACACACTTATTGTTGGCTCTCCTAGTGAGCGCCCAGTGAGACACCATCTCAATGTTAGGGCTGCTAAAAGTGCAAGTGCAGGTGAAGGAGCCATTGCTTTCATGTAGTTTCAGTATCACCATTGCCAACAAAACTAATATTAGCTACCCATCAGTATTGTATCCATTCTATATTGATAGAAAAAGAATACACATTTGCAAAAATCTCAATTTTCAAACAATGAGTCTATTATTATTATCGGAGTAATTCTTTAGTATCACCGTTATATGAGTGACGTAATATAATAAACCAATAATTATATAACATATAAGAGTTGTGTTAAATAAAACTACGTACTGTTTATTTATAGTTGATGAAATTTTTTAAGGTAAGGATGTGGATAAGTTTAAATATATTTTTAACCTCATATCTTTCTAAGACTCGAACTCGGGTGATAAATATTTTATTAAGATATTTGAAAATCAACTCAATTACGTCACTTACGTTGAGAGTTACCTAGATGAGTTTGATTGTGAATGCATTTTTAAAAAGTTGTCAGCCAAGTAACTGAGAAGATGAGTCAGATTAAGAAAGTGAGTGACTTGTTAGAAACTTAGATGTGAATGTGATATTGATTAAAGTTTTTTAGGGGATCTTGATTAAATTTGTTGAAAGAACTGCCATGGCTTTTTAATTAGCATACCAAGTTTGAAATATTTGGCAATTGTCACATTCAATATTCTGTATTAAAATTAGTAGAAAAATTAGCAAGTGACATTTGTAACAAAGATGCAAGAAATTTTCCATTTACTATATACACAGATGTAATTGATCATCGGCTAAGACGCTAGCTCACATTTTTTCTTTATTTATTTATTGATCTATCATGCATAGTTTAAAAAATATGTGTCAATAAGGATTGAACCCAAATGGAACGAGTTTATCATCCCTTTCTTAATTAATATTTGAAAAATATTTTGTTGGAACAAAAAATAAAATTAGTTTGCAAGAAGAAATTCATATTGTTAAGTTGGTTTTTAACGTAATTGAGAGTGAAAGTCATTGAAATGGGAACGTTGACCAATAGTTTGGTAAAAAATTTAATACTTAATTGTAGATCTGGCCGGCGGTTCGGTTCGGTTCGAACTTTTTTTTTTAATTTCGAAAATAAATTAAAATAAATTATATTAATTTAATAAATAAATAAAATTATTAAATTGAAGAGCTTGAACTTAAATTTTAAAAAATTTAAATTGCTTACGTATCCTTCAGGGGTGAGAGGAATCAAAGCTCACGTAATTCCATTACAATTTTAAGATATTTCCCTTTTATAAATTTACAATTTTATAATTATCAATCATCATTATCAGTTAATCCTTCAGCTCCGGTTCTACTTGCACTTGTTGTTGCATATGCATTATCGAACAAGTCTTCAAAATCATCGGGGACATCTTCTTGTTGTCTCTAATCAGCTCGAGTCCAATCATCCACACAAGCTGTTGCTTCTAGAGTGCTTGGATGTAATGAAGATCGTCTAGCTTCCAATATATTGCCTCCCAATATGAAGGCTTGCTCAACCGCAACGGTGGAAATATGTGCTGCCAATATCTCTTTAACAATAATTGATAAACATGATATATATTTTGATGTCGGTTCCACCATTCAAGGATTTTAAAATTTTTACTAACTAAACTTTCAGTAGGAAACTCAAAATTTGTAGATAAATAATGATCTAATTTGAGGTTATTAGTTGTAGTATCCCTAGCTTTTTTATTTCGTTGCAGTAACCAACGATCCACTGCGCTAAGTCTTGTTTGAATTATCGATTCGCTACTACTAGATTCACCTAATGTTCCTAAGTTATATCTTACAATATAATCATTAAATAACTCAATTAATTGAGATTGAGAATAAGAGAATTGTAGAAATTGAGAGAGTTGAGAAATTAGTGTGTTGAAATAATGAAAAATGAATCTTATTTATAGAGTTTTATAAATTTTTTGATACCAAAAGTGCCCCTAAATATAACTGTTTTATTACCGTTATTAGGGATATATTAGGAATTTACAATATTTTTTTTTTGCCTTAACGACTTTTTTTTTTGTATCAGGGCAGGGAGCCAACGGCTAGCAGCCGTCGGGGAAAGTAGGGTTCCTGTTGGAACCCTACTGTTCCAACATGAATCGTTACGGTTTCAGCGGTTCCGACCGGTTCGCGTTGGGGTGGAACCCCAACCGAACCTGTCATTCACGGTTCCGGTTCCGGAACCGTGGCTGAGTCTACTTAATTGACATAAATACTACATTACCACTTTGCCCAACTGTCCTTATTATAAATTTTATAATATTCAATATGGATATTTTTGGCAATTCAATAATTTTCACTCTTCCAATATTAAGGGTTATTAATAATCCACTTCCATAAGGTTATATGTTTTTGTACTTAAAACATAGTTTGTCTATTTATATATAAAAAAACATAGGTTTATGTTGAGATTTCAAATTTTTTTATGGAAATGTTAGAAATATTATCGTCAAATTATCCGACCCGGATTTAAGTGGAATACATAAAATCTTCGGCGATTCCAGATAATTAAATTCTAAGTCTTATACCATCAAGTTACACCACTTGGAGACAATAGAACTCAACATACTAATATATTTAAATCATCATATTACATTGACTTGTTTGTTATCCAATAGAAATCATATTATACATACTTCAAAAAGTGTTTAGTGCTTTTTTTTTTTTTTTTGGCTTCAAAGAGTGTGTTTATTTATATTTAAACTAAACTTGATTAGAATTTGACTATATATTTCTACAAATATTATAGAAAATATATTAAACATGTTAAATACATAACATGATTGATAATTATATCGAGTTGGTTTACTTTTTTTTTTTTTTGGTTTTTCAAAGAAAATATGTGTGAAAATATCATCAATTTTTGAATTTTTTTACATGTCCATCCCAAATTATAATAAATTTTTTTTATATCCATATTATTAGTTTTTTAGGTGTAAAAATTCATTTTTTATTTAGTTTTAGGGTGTAAATGTCCTCTATTATTAGTTTTGTCATTTTATTATTTAGGGTGGACAGATGAAAAATTTCAAAAATCGAAGTATTTTCAGATTTTAGCTTAATTTTAGGTCGACGAAAGATAATTTTCTTATATATATAATTAATAAGTGGATTGGTTAGTGTTAATCTAAATTTGACTCCACATCTTTGAATTATCACCATTACAAAATTATAAAATGAAAATCTTTGTGGTCTAATCAGAAATCAGAGTGATTTGGGATTAACCGAAAGCAGTCGGAAAATAATCAGTGATTAATTGGAAATTAATTGGGAAGAGTAATTTTGACCTTTCATGTAATTAAGAATAAAAAATACAAAACTCATCTCTCAATATCCTCAAAAATTATTAAAAATTATTCATTTATGATTACAAATGTTAAATAATCTAAAAGTCTTTACTTAAGTCGATATGAATCGATACCCTTCTAATACAATTAGATTTTTTTTTTAATTTAAGAAAACATAATAAATTAAGAATATTGTTGTTATTATTCCTATAATAATTCTTTTTAAATTGAAACACATTTTCACTATTTTTCATCGTTTCTAATGGAATCATTATCTTTTTTTCATTAAAATCATCATCAAAATTCCAAAAAAAATATATTGAGAAAATAAAAACAAAATAAAAAATGAAATCAACCAATTTTGGGAAATTAGAAATCGGTTGATTAATCAATTAAAATCATTTAAAAACAAATGTCGATTTAAAACAGTTAAAATCAGACGGATGAAATGATTATGCGGGAATTAATTACTGCTCAAATTTTACAGATGAATTTGATAAGGTTAGACAGCTATTGGATATAAATTAACTAATTGGTGAGATTAATTAATTAGCATTAATATTTGGGTCCCTATATTTGTAATTAATAATTACATCAAGTTCTAATAAAATTATGATCCCATTAGAGAATCTAAATTCTCACATGGAATTAAAGACGTTGATTCTTCTCACCGCGACGCACGTTTCACAACACTTCATCGTCAAATTTAACTAAACAAACATCTATCTGATTGATTTTGTTCTAACAAAAACCTCACTTAATTAGATTTGATTAGATTCTACTTCCCTTTTTTCCCCAGCAGAAACTCAAAACTTACCCACTTACGTGTTCTAATCACTTGATCCAAATATCCAAAAATCACTTTATCATTTTTCGACAAAATGGACTTACACAACTCAATAACTTTGAAACTCTTTCTGGGGTTTCTGTTTCTGTCCTTAAATGTTTATAATACGGTGTCGAGATTTGTCGTCGAGAAAAACAGCTTGATGGTGACGTCGCCGGAGAAGATTAAAGGGTCTCACGACAGTGCGATTGGAAACTTTGGGATTCCGCAATATGGGGGAAGCATGGCGGGGACAGTGACGTATCCCAAGGAGAATCGAAAGGGCTGTAAGGAATTTGATGAGTTTGGGATTTCGTTTAAGGCCAAGCCTGGAGCTTTGCCTTATTTCGTTTTGGTCGATCGTGGAGGTACACTCTTGATTTTTTGATTTTTTTTTGCCTTTTGAGTTTGATTTTTTTAATCGTTTGGGAGGTACCCTTTTGATTATTTGGATAAAATTGGTTGTTTTAGCTTGTTTTTGGTTGATTGAGAAAGTACCCTTTTGGGTAATTTGATGATTTGTTTAAGGCCAAGGCTGGAGCTTTGCCCAATTTCGTTTTGGTTGATCATGGAGGTACCCTTTTGATTTTTTTTTGTTCGACTTGGGAGGTACCCTTTTGATTATTTGAGCTTGTTTTTGGTTGATTGAGAAAATACCCTTTTGAATCTTTTGTGTAATTTGATGATTAGCTCGGTCAGTACTGGAGGTGCCCTTTTGATTAATTTCTGCTTCTTTTGTTCTGATTGAGGAGGTGCCCTTTTGTTTATTCTGATTAAAGAGGTGTGTTTTTGTTTATGTTTGGTAGCTTCCTTGTGTTTGAGAAGATGCCTTTTATTATTCATGGATCAGTTTGGTTGCTCTCAGCTGGTTTAGTCATTTGGGGAGGTAATCTTATAATTATTTTGGTTAATTAGGGAGATTCAAGATTTAGTTGGTTTGGTGATAAAATGTTTTCATCTATATTTATTTCCTTGTTTTAGCATTGTTATTGCTTAAGTAATTTTTAACATGTTTGATTATTGTTGTGAGGTTATGAGGTTTATTTGGTTTGTTTTCTGTAGTTTGATTTGGTTCTTAAATCTTAATGGGGAAGGCACCGTTATAGTAGTTTTTTTTAATTACATTTCTTGTAATGTTTGAGGTCAAATTGGTTATTTTGAATTTGGACCCAATTGCTTTTTTGTCTTCTTAGTCTTGAAACTGGCTGTTCAACACTGCGAAACTGGCTGCTTGTTTGTCTTGGAATTAATTTTCATTTACCTTTTGCAACTAAAAAAAGGATTACTAGCTTTAAAATTTGACCTATGTTTTAAGTTTTTCTCACATCTTGGGACATAGTTCCTTTGCGAGATCAGCATCTTATATGTTGCTTTCCAGATTGTTTCTTTGCCTTGAAGGTCTGGAATGCCCAGAAGGCTGGTGCTTCTGCAGTGCTTGTTGCAGATGACATTGAGGAAGCATTAATAACGATGGACACACCTGAAGAGGATATTTCATCATTAAAATACATTGAAAATATAACTATACCATCTGCACTTATTGACAAAAGTTTTGGTGAGACATTAAAGAAAGCACTCAGTGGTGGGGACATGGTTAATGTGAATCTTGATTGGAGAGAAGCTGTTCCACATCCTGATGACCGTGTGGAGTATGAGTTATGGACCAACAGCAATGATGAATGTGGGGTTAAATGTGATATGTTGATGTCATTTGTAAAGGAATTTAGGGGTCCAGCACAGATACTTGAGAAAGGCGGTTACACTCAGTTCACTCCCCATTACATAACTTGGTATTGTCCTCGGACTTTCACCTTAAGCAGACAGTGCAAGTCACAATGCATCAACCACGGAAGATACTGCGCTCCTGATCCTGAACAAGACTTCAGCTCTGGCTATGAAGGAAAGGATGTTGTTCTTGAAAACTTAAGACAGCTATGTGTGTTTAAAGTGGCAAATGAATATAGAAAGCCTTGGGTGTGGTGGGACTATGTAACTGATTTTCAAATCAGATGTCCCATGAAGGAGAAAAAGTACAACAAGGAGTGCGCTGATGCTATTATCAAATCGCTTGGTAAGTAATTTTTCATTTTGTTTTATTCTCAGATCAATTGCCTTTGAGAGGATGCTAGTCATCTATGATGACTGATCTTTAGATGTTCATGTGATGTCTGTACAGGACTTGATGCTAACAAGATTGAAAAGTGCATGGGAGACCCCAATGCCGATTCTGACAATCCTGTTCTAAAAGAAGAGCAAGATGCCCAAGTAACTGTCTTTTTATTGTGAATTTTTTTAATAAATATTAGCACATATTGGTATTTTATGATGAAATTTGATTCATGCAGTCATGCTGCAATTTCTTTTAAATTTGGTGTTCGTAGTTCAATTGGATAACCATTTGACAAAAGCACTTTTCTTAGGTTGGCAAAGGATCAAGGGGAGATGTTACCATATTGCCAACCCTTGTTGTCAATAATCATCAATATCGAGGTCTGTAAGTGATTTTATGTTTCTTAGATAGAAACTTGGAATTCTTTTCCTACCTAAAATACGTGCTTGCAGGAAAGTTGGAGAAAGGTGCTGTCTTGAAGGCTATCTGTTCTGGTTTTGAGGAAACAACTGAGCCAGCTGTTTGTTTGAGTGGTGGTAAGTTTTTCATATTAGTTTGGTACCAATTAACATGAGACATAGTCACTAGTTTGGTTACAAAACGTGTCCGGTAAACCAGTTGAATTATAAAAGCTGCTAAGCTCAAGTATGATAGTTTAAATATTTTGAATGAAAAGGTTATATCATATTGAGGACTCTTATTTGGTGGGATTGGGAACTCTGGAACTCCGAACTTCTTTGGTAGGGTCTAACTCTTGGAAACATATTTATTTTAAAGATGAGTTTTTCAAAGGGAATCTTTTGTGTGGCAGATGTGGAGACAAATGAGTGCTTGGATAATAATGGGGGTTGCTGGCAAGATAGAACAGCCAACATCACAGCCTGCAAGGTTTGAATTTAATTATATTGGCTAGATAGATTTTTCTTTGTTCCATTCTACCATTTTTTTTTTGCTGAGGGCTCAAGTTGTTTATGCTCCTTACAGGATACATTCCGTGGGAGAGTATGTGAATGCCCCCTAGTTGATGGCGTGCAGTTTAAAGGAGATGGCTATAGCCACTGTGAAGGTGACTGTTGTTGTGTTGCAGCTATATTTTTATAAGATCTGTTGTGAAGATAGATGTTAATCAGATGAATGTGTTGCTTGATAACAATCCTTTCGTTCATATATCCTGAATGTAAGATTTCTGGCTTAGTAAATAAGGGAAGTAGTTTTATGTGAATGTGACATGTATCCGTTATTTCTTTTTTCTGTTTGTTTACATTTTTCCAAATTTAGACTTTTAGTTGATAGCTATTAAGAATTAACTAAATAATTCTTACAAAAAAACTATTTATTGTTTGTATAGAAATGAACTTGGGAAGATGATCATTCTTAGTTAGGGAAAAAAAGTTATAAATTGTTGCACATCATTTAGGAAAACTACTGTAGCCATAAGGGGATTTATCTTGGGTAGTGTGTGATAGGGACAGGACTGGAAGATATGTAGTGTAAACCTGATCTCTGAGATTGATCAGGACTGAGTTAGGACGAATCGAGATTTTTAGTAAATATAATGAAACCGTGAATCAAATAGGTTATCTGGCACAATTCTGAGAATGATTAGTTCTAGCATTTATGTTGCTTTTCTGGGCCTGTAGTTGGTGTGAACCATTGAATGTTTAGCTAGAATTTAGATATGTTTCTTGACAATTGATGCTTATGGTTATGGGTATTTGCTTAATGAAAAGAATCTCTGGATCTTCGTCTTCAATTTAGTTCTGGAATTGTATTTTTCAGTGAGTGGACCTGGGAAATGCAAGATCAATAATGGAGGTTGTTGGCATGAATCCAAGGATGGGCACACCTACTCTGCCTGTTTGGTTAGTGATCTTCTCTTGTAAATTCTTTTCGTTCAAACCAGCACCCACTCCCCCGCCCCACCCCCCTCACCCCACCCAAACAACACACACATGCGCACACTCCACAAGAAGTCAAGTTCACATTTCTGTGCATGCTTTGGCAGGATTCTGAGGATGGGAAATGCAAATGTCCTCCAGGGTTTAAAGGCGATGGTGTCAAAAGCTGTGTAGGTGAGAAATACTCGTATTGTTATCATATTTTGGTTTTGTTACAGAGAAAGGAACTTCAGTGTCTCTCTTTATGATTTATTTGATTAAGTAGCAACATGAAGGTATGCCAAGAAAAGAATCTTAGCTATTTGCATGAGTCTGTGGGTGATTCTTGCATCTCTTTATTATGGCACATAAACTAATAGTTACATGTAGTCATGACATGTTAGGAATTAGGATGCTGCTTTACTTTTGGAAATTGCAACCATATTTACAATGTGTCTGTGTAATATGAATTGTCAACTTTGAGACCAACAGAAATTTCTGCTTATTAGTATTTTAAATTCAGCATCATAACATAAATTTGGTGCTATTTGCTTATGGGAATGGATTTTGATATTTATTGGGAATTGATTCGATGTGAATGGTTTTCATTCCACTTATGCAGGTTGAAAAGATAACTGTTAAATGAATTGATATTTGATATTCACTCATTTGAATATTTTTTTTTGTACATGCAGATGTCGATGAATGCAAAGAGAGGAAAGCCTGTCAGTGCTCTCAGTGTAGCTGCAAAAATACCTGGGGGAGCTATGAGTGCACTTGTAGCGGAGATCTTTTGTATATCAGGGACCATGATACCTGCATTAGTGAGTTCAGAAACCCAGGCTTTGTCATTCGAATAGTGTCATCTTATTATACAAGTGCGTTCTCTGATTCTTGTGTTGAGATCATCTTTTTTGGTCAATGGCAGGTAAGACTGCAACAGAAGTTAGATCTGCATGGGCTGCCGTTTGGGTCATTTTGATTGGCTTGGCTATGGCTGGTGGTGGAGCGTATCTCATTTATAAATATAGATTAAGGGTATTAACCACTATTTGCTTCTTTTTCCTTTTCGTAGAGCAACGATTTTCTGTTTTGCCCACCTTGGTTTCCAAAGCCATTGAAATGTTGGCTCTACAATTTTGTTCTACCCATCTTGGACCTGAACATCTGTGTTTTGGTTTTAAGCCATGGTTTGGAAAAACCAACTGGCCAAATTCGAGATCTAATAACTAATAAGTAATAATTATATCAAATATGTTGATTATCGTTTGGCTTGTGTGATAGAAAACTAGAATGCTTATATCATTACGCTAATCAGATTACTGATATTTCATTTTGTTGTGTTGCTTTTGCAGTCTTACATGGATTCTGAGATCAGAGCTATTATGGCACAATATATGCCTCTGGACAGTCAAGCTGAAGTGCCAAATCATCTCAACGATGAACGGGCATGATCAAGGAAAATCATCAATCTCTGTAAGGATTTCGATCAATACAGACTGGACATAGTCTACGCCTTTCTTTTTTTCCCGGCCTACAATTTCAAACTTAGATTCTTATGTCTCTGTAATTCATACGTCGAACAAATAAAAAGCTTCGATAGAAATTGCCCTGTTGTTTTTATTAGGATAATAGGATTGTAACATGCTTCAGAGTCGAAATAGGAAATGCATTTGGGGAAAGCAACGAGGGATTAGGCTGTAACGTTTAAGATTTTTCCGTTCCCATTCCTTTATATTTATCACCCCTGACAGCTCTATGTTCATGTATGCCTTTTTAGACAGGCTGAAGATTTTGTTGCTACTGTTAGGGTTTAATTTAAATTATTATTTGAACTTGAATGTTATTAATAGCTTTTTATTGATATATTTTTTCTTGATTTAAGTTTATGTTAATGATTTCTCAACCGATTTTATTTTAGGAAAAAAGCTTTACAGTCCAGGGATACAATCTTTGTATAGATCGATGTGTTATTCAATTATTAGGTAGATGATGATTATCACATAGGTTCCTCTCGAAAGTTGCAAGGCATCACTCTTCTTATTTGAGGATTTTGTCGGGTGTTCATGTTCGGATATTGAAGTTGAAATCTGGATCATTCAACTTGAAACAGGATCATTGATATAATTTTTTATGAATGTCGATCATTGTTTTAATGTCCATTTGATATGGACATTGGATAGGGTTGTTTTTATATACTTCTCCCGAGATTTGGGGTCTTCTCTCTTAAAAGAGAAAGTATGTCCATATTTGCAATTAACTGGAGTGTTTAGATCAATTTACGTGTGACTCGATTAATCCTCGATACTTGTGTTCTATACCTGATCGATGAAATCGCACACGTGTCGCAAGCGCACGTATCGTTCAAGTAGTATAAAAATATTGATCCCGAACATGAACACCTTTATCGGGTATTCATGTTCGGGATATTGAAGTTGAAATCTGGATCATTCAACTTGAAACGGGGCATTGATATAATTTTTTATGAAAGTGGATCATTGTTTTAATGTTTACTTGATATGGACATTGGATAGGGTTATTTTTATATACTTCTCCCGAGATTTGGGAGTGTTCTCTGTTAAAAGAGAAAGTATGTCCATATTTGCAATTGATTGGAGTGTTTAGATCAATTTACGTGTACCCCGATTAATCCTCGATACTTGTGTTCTATACCTGATCGGTGAAACCACACGTAACGCAAGCACACGTATCGTTCAAGTAGTATAAAAATATCGATCCCACGAGAACTTAATTTCTACTGTTGTTATTGATTATTGATTATTAGTTATTTACAGGTATCTAATTAAAGGGAGAAGAGAATGATTGCTTGATTGGTTAGTTGAATGTGGGTTTGCTAAATAAATAAATAAAGACACAAAAGAAAATATTAAGGAAAATAAACAAAAGACACAAATATCTAAGATTGTGATTGCACACAATATTATTCTAATGATGAATTGATTCTCTTACATATGTGTAATAAATCAGTCTGCTAATCTGAAATACGAAAATATGCAAAAGCCTCTGTCAATGGTCAGATGCAAACACTCAAATAACCCAATTAATCATATGTATATGTTAACTAAGTTATCTGAATTCATTAAGTTTAATTTCCAATTGTGGCTACCCCGCCCGACAGGTATATGTCTATCCTGAAAGGAAATCTACCTAAGGGTCACCATGTCAGAAGGTGAGATCGTGAGCTATTGAATCTAAGGTTGAAACCTAAAATCCATTTTCTAAGTTCATTTTAAGTTTACCACATCGATGTTATTGATGATCAGGTAACAAGAAGCATTAAGCTTAAGATTTAATAAACAAATTAAAGTATTAAACATAATATAATTGAATCAATTTTTTAAGCATGTAAATTTTGTGTTTTTTCACTTCCCTAGATTAAAAAAAATGCTGGGGTTAGAGGATCCACCTTTAGAAATCTCACTTTATTATAATATAGAAATTGTCAGTGTTACTCAATCAAGTCAAACCAGCCATAAAGACGGTGTTATTATTTTTCCATAAATCAGCCATATATGCGGTAATCATCTGTCACATAAAGAACGACTATATAGACGGTGTCACATTATGTTACATAAATAAAACCAGCTATTAAGGTGATATCAACTATAATTTATATTATTAAATTACAATTTCCATATTATAATATAAGTGAGATTAATCTATCTTTACAGTTTCTAATTTAGAAATCTCTCTTATTATAATATATAAATTTGTATGATATTACGAACCGACTATATAAGCGGTATCCTGATTAAGTCAAATTTTGAATTAATTCCAACTGACCATAAATGCGGTATACAATTTAGTCAGGTTAAAATCAATTTAATTAAGTCCAACCGACCATAAATGCGGAATCCAATTAAGTCAGGTTTTAAGATAATTTATATACTATAATTAAGGGAGATTAATCTAAACTATAATAATAAAAGCTTCATCATTCCACCGCAGAAAATTAACTACTAAACATAAAATTACTTCTCTCACCTCCTTGTGTCAACCACCCATCCTATTGTCTCCCCTAAAATGACTTATTTATCCCCTCTCTAAAGATTTCATTTTGATTGACTTTCGATATAAATTATTTAATAACAATTATTAATTAATCAATCAAAATAAATCTTAAGGAAATATTTCGTATATCTATTTTATCTTGTAAGGAAATAAATTATTTTTATTTTTTAATTAAATTCTTCTAATTTTTTATATTTATATTTTTCCTCTTATACATATTTAATTGTCTTTATATATCTATTCTCTTTTAGTTATTTAATAAATTTTATATATTTTTTATATATTGTTATTTATTTAACACTACTTATGAAATAAAATAATTAAATCGAGAAAATAATTAAAAAATTAAAGAGAGGAAAAAATAAAAGAATCTAATCAAAAAAATAATATAAAAGAATAAAACAAATAAATTAAAAAGTAAAATAATGAAATAAAATTATTAAATCAAAAAATAATTTATTTAAAGGAGTATCAGTATTATTATCATTTAAAAATTAAAATAAAAAAATGGTTTAGTTAAATCAAATAATCAAATAAAAAAATTGGGTTTGTCATTTGTTTAAATCGCAAAGGGTTTTATTGTAAATTTAGGGAGGGAAAGAGAAAATGAATGGGAGGGACTTGACACATAAGAGAGGGGAAAAATAGTGCTCGTTTTGTTCACGAGTTATATTAATTTCATACGACGACTTTATTTGGAATCTGTTTGAAAGTGTTTAAAATTATATTGACTGATTAAGATTAAAAAATGCTAATCAAGTAGAACTTACTAAACTGGCTATTCATTTATGTACATTTTTACAGTTAACAGTTCAGTGATTTCATTTTATACTGGCAAATATTATTGGTGATTGAGCCTTTGTTTGGTACCATGATGAGGTAGAGTGCTAGTTATCAAAAGAAAAGTAAATGGGTATTTGGTAAACATGATTTACACAACTATAGAATAATATCAATTTAACTACCAAATCAAAATTTTAAATATTTATTAAAAAAAATTAGCAGCATTGCTTTGGAAGCACTGTAAATTCATTGATTAAAATCAGTGTACAAGTGAGAAGGGAATGTGCTAGATCAGCAAAATTTTACAACTTTGCCCAAATTATATCTTATTGTATTCATCCAATAGACAACAAGATCAAAGAACATGTAAAAGGATAAAAACCGTATCCAGTGAACAAGGTTTCCGCTATAAATAGGGTATGGAGAAGGTCATGATGTATAAACTATAAAGTCTTGTTTTGAATCCGTAACCAAACGGATAACAAATTAATACTTGACCATCACGCTAGACACAACCTTAAAAGGATAATTTCATAAAACACTCATCTTAAATTTTACGAAAGAGGAGCTTTATAATTAAATTGGCTAATATTTATATATATAACAGAAAATTAAACCCAGAGCCACCCTCTTTATGGTAGTCTATGATAATTTTGAAGCAGCAGCAAGCTTCAAATGATCAAGTCCAATGTTCATTCCATTGTAAGCAATAGGAGCATACATCCATAAATCATCAGAGCTCAAGAGCTGCAAAAAGTCAATCAACAACAGAGTTTAATTAGATCATTAATTAATCCATTTGATTTTAAGCTCCAAATTAAAATTTCTAAATGATTTTCTATCTATTCACTCTTTAATTACCTTTATTTGGAGCTGTAGAAACTTCACATACTGCACCGCTTCTTCAAGCATTGTGCTAATATCAACCTTCGTTCCATTTGGTACAAGGTTCTGTAAAATCTTCAGTCTCTCGTTGATCCTTTCTCTTCTTTTCTGCAACACACAAGTTATAAAACATCAATTATTCAAGTTTCAATTGAGCACCAAAAAGGTGAATTTAGGTAAGGATGGTAATGGGCCGGGCCGGGCCCCGATTTTGATAAGCCCGGCCAAAAAAATCCTGGGCCCGGGAAAAGCCTAGTCCGGGTGTCTTCCGGGCCGAGCTCGGGCCAGGGCTTTATCCGGCCCGTTTTTTTAAAAAAAATTTAAAAAAATTAAAAACATACAAATATATGTTTTTTTTTAATTTTGGACGGGCCAGGGCCAAAATCTGGACGGACCGGACCGGACCCGGGCTTTTCTGCCACAAATCTGTCAGGAAACTTGTCACAGTTCTATAATAGATTTACATTGTCACTTGTCACAGAGTAGTATAGATAGTTACCCTAGCATAGAGGCTTTGAGGATCAGTTGCAGAGCCCCTACTGGCTCTAGATTTGCCATTGAGATTGAGAGCTGCCTTCCCTTTTGAGCTCATGCTTGAACCCTCTCCTCCATTTTGATCCTGAGAAGCATTTGTCTCATCTTCTGAGCAGCAGCTGCTTGATGGCTGCAGCCTGTTAATCCCAGTATTACTCTCGTTACTCTTATCATTAGTATCATTATCCTCCTCATTGTTGCTTGCTGAGCCAGCATTCCTCTTTTGATTCTTCTTTGACTTCACATTCCTCTTGATCCTTTGAACCTACATTGTTAAATCATAATCAGGAGAGGACATAAAACAAACCTTGCCAGGTCGTATCCAATGTACTAGACTTAATGGGATGTTCCAATCTCGTCCCATCCCAAATCCCGATCGATTATTCGAATTGAAACGAAAAATATCTCAATTCTCGAATCGGATCAGATCAGGATGAAGAAAAATTATCCCGAAACATTTTCGGGCCAACCCTAACTCCTGTTATAAATGGGAATTTTTTTTTACTTACATCTGTTGTGTTTCTTGATCTTTTCTTTGAGCTCTGATCTGATGGGTTGTTGAGTTTCTCTTCAATGACCGGTTCTGCAGCTTGCATCTGATCAGATTCATTTTTCAACTGCAAATTCTTAACAGGAAAGCCAAGTTCTTGCTTATTTACAGTGCCACTAAAGTTTTCTTGATTGTTCAAACACTCATGATCATCAATAACTTGATCAATAAGGTATGAGCTAGTGTTATGATTTGCACCCCCCAAGCAAAAATCCACTGAAATGGAGTTATGATTATGATTATTATTATTATTAGTGCCCAAAATTGGATGTGAATCACTCAAGTTAAAGCCTTCTTGGCTTGATGAAGAGGGGAAAAAAATGCTACCCATATCTAAAGAATTGTAAGAACCTTCATTATAAGCACCATGGTTGCTTGGCCAAAATGTTGATGATGATGATGATGAATTTCCCAAGACTGAGTTCCCATCAAACTCGGTCGAAACTGGGAAATTTCCAAGCAACTGAGCCATGAACTCAGCCTCTTCAGTGTTGTACATTCCACTTAAATAGCTCCACTCTCCCTCTGCAATGGCTGATCCCATAATAGGCTCCATTAGTTTTTTTAGAAATTGTTTTTTTTTTTTTTGGTTTTTTTGAAATGTTCAAGAAAGCTAATTGAGCTCAATTTTTGTTACTGAATTAATGCTTGAATAGGAAACAAGATTAAGGGACATATTTATACCCAACAACTAAGAAGAATGTCTCAAAAAGTATTGACTTAATTTGGTGTAACAATATCTCTTATGATATTAATCAATTATTAATTAGTATGCAAAAGTTCTAATTCCTTGTAACCAATATTTTTTTCACAAAAATTCTGTAATGGGGCCAAGTTACAACTCAGATATAGACCAAGTTCATCAATCATGCACTTAAATAAATTAAAATTATATGCATTATAAAATGTTGTTAAATGTTCTTAACGTCGACCTC